>CAWVNZ010002308.1:0-71948 GCA_963930735.1 Dioctria linearis | reverse complement strand
ATTTTTTGAATAATTTACTATAGAAAAGGCAATCCCTGGCGTAATTAAAATTTGAGACAGTAAAAAAATGAATTTTTGCAAACTTTACTATAGAAAAGGCAATCCCTGGCGTAATTAAAATTTGAGACAGTAAAAAATGAATTTTTGAATAATTTACTATAGAAAAGGCAATCCCTGGCGTAATTAAAATTTGAGACAGTAAAAAATTATTTTTTGAATAATTTACTATAGAAAAGGCAATCCCTGGCGTAATTAAAATTTGCGACAGTAAAAAATTATTTTTTGAATAATTTACTATAGAAAAGGCAATCCCTGGCGTAATTAATATTTGCGACAGTAAAAAATTCAATCCCTGGCGTAATTAAAATTTGAGACAGTATAAAATTATTTTTTGAATAAAATATATATATAAAATTATTTTTTGAATAATTTACTATAGAAAAGGCAATCCCTGGCGTAATTAAAATCTGCGACAGTAAAAAATTATTTTTTGAATAATTTACTATAGAAAAGGCAATTCCTGGCGTAATTAAAATTTGCGACACTAAACAATTATTTTTTGCAAAATTTACTATAGAAAAGGCAATCCCTGGCGTAATTAAAATTTGAGACAGTAAAAAATGAATTTTTGAATAATTTACTATAGAAAAGGCAATCCCTGGCGTAATTAAAATTTGAGACAGTAAAAAATTATTTTTTGAATAATTTACTATAGAAAAGGCAATCCCTGGCGTAATTAAAATTTGAGACAGTAAAAAATGAATTTTTGAATAATTTACAATAGAAAAGGCAATCCCTGGCGTAATTAAAATTTGCGACAGAAAAAAATTAATTTTTGCAACATTTACTATAGAAAAGGCAATCCCTGGCGTAATTAAAATTTGCGACAGTAAAAAATGAATTTTTGAATAATTTACTATAGAAAAGGCAATCCCTGGCGTAATTAAAATTTGAGACAGTAAAAAATGAATTTTGAATAATTTACTATAGAAAAGGCAATCCCTGGCGTAATTAAAATTTGCGACAGTAAAAAATTATTTTTTGCAAAAATTACTATAGAAAAGGCAATCCCTGGCGTAATTAAAATTTGCGACAGTAAAAAATTATTTTTTGAATAATTTACTATAGAAAAGGCAATCCCTGGCGTAATTAAAATTTGAGACAGTAAAAAAATGAATTTTTGCAAACTTTACTATAGAAAAGGCAATCCCTGGCGTAATTAAAATTTGAGACAGTAAAAAATGAATTTTTGAATAATTTACTATAGAAAAGGCAATCCCTGGCGTAATTAAAATTTGTGACAGTAAAAAATTATTTTTTGAATAATTTACTATAGAAAAGGCAATCCCTGGCGTAATTAAAATTTGAGACAGTAAAAAATGAATTTTTGAATAATTTACAATAGAAAAGGCAATCCCTGGCGTAATTAAAATTTGCGACAGAAAAAAATTAATTTTTGCAACATTTACTATAGAAAAGGCAATCCCTGGCGTAATTAAAATTTGCGACAGTAAAAAATGAATTTTTGAATAATTTACTATAGAAAAGGCAATCCCTGGCGTAATTAAAATTTGAGACAGTAAAAAATGAATTTTTGAATAATTTACTATAGAAAAGGCAATCCCTGGCGTAATTAAAATTTGCGACAGTAAAAAATGAATTTTTGAATAATTTACTATAGCAAAGGCAATCCCTGGCGTAATTAAAATTTGCGACAGTAAAAAATGAATTTTTGAATAATTTACTATAGAAAAGGCAATCCCTGGCGTAATTAAAATTTGAGACACTAAACAATTATTTTTTGAATAATTTACTAAAGAAAAGGCAATCCCTGGCGTAATTATAATTTGCGACATTAAAAAATGAATTTTTGAATAATTTACTATAGAAAAGGCAATCCCTGGCGTAATTAAAATTTGAGACACTAAACAATTATTTTTTGCAAAATTTACTATACAAAAGGCAATCCCTGGCGTAATTAAAATTTGCGACAGTAAAAAATTAATTTTTGAATAATTTACTATAGAAAAGGCAATCCCTGGCGTAATTAAAATTTGAGACAGTAAAAAATTATTTTTTGAATAATTTACTATAGAAAAGGCAATCCTTGGCGTAATTAAAATTTGAGACAGTAAAAAATTATTTTTTGAATAATTTACTATACAAAAGGCAATCCCTGGCGTAATTAAAATTTGCGACACTAAACAATTATTTTTTGCAAAATTTACTATACAAAAGGCAATACCTGGCGTAATTGAAATTTGAGACAGTATAAAATTATTTTTTGAATAATTTACTATAGAAAAGGCAATCCCTGGCGTAATTATAATTTGCGACAGTAAAAAATTATTTTTTGAATAATTTACTATAGAAAAGGCAATCCCTGGCGTAATTAAAATTTGAGACAGTAAAAAATGAATTTTTGAATAATTTACTATAGAAAAGGCAATCCCTGGCGTAATTAAAATTTGCGACAGTAAAAAATTATTTTTTGAATAATTTACTATAGAAAAGGCAATCCTTGGCGTAATTAAAATTTGAGACAGTAAAAAAATTATTTTTTGAATAATTTACTATAGAAAAGGCAATCCGTGGCGTAATTAAAATTTGCGACAGTAAAAAATTATTTTTTGAATAATTTACTATAGAAAAGGCAATCCCTGGCGTAATTAATATTTGCGACAGTAAAAAATTATTTTTTGCAAAATTTACTATAGAAAAGGCAATCCCTGGCGTAATTAAAATTTGCGACAGTAAAAAATGAATTTTTGAATAATTTACTATAGAAAAGGCAATCCCTGGCGTAATTAAAATTTGCGACAGTAAAAAATGAATTTTTGAATAATTTACTATAGAAAAGGCAATCCCTGGCTTAATTAAAATTTGCGACACTAAACAATTATTTTTTGCAAAATTTACTATAGAAAAGGCAATCCCTGGCGTAATTAAAATTTGAGACAGTAAAAAATTATTTTTTGAATAATTTACTATAGAAAAGGCAATCCCTGGCGTAATTAAAATTTGAGACAGTATAAAATTATTTTTTGAATAAAATATATATATAAAATTATTTTTTGAATAATTTACTATAGAAAAGGCAATCCCTGGCGTAATTAAAATCTGCGACAGTAAAAAATTATTTTTTGAATAATTTACTATAGAAAAGGCAATCCCTGGCGTAATTAAAATTTGCGACACTAAACAATTATTTTTTGCAAAATTTACTATAGAAAAGGCAATCCCTGGCGTAATTAAAATTTGAGACAGTAAAAAATTAATTTTTGAATAATTTACTATAGAAAAGGGAATCCCTGGCGTAATTAAAATTTGAGGCAGTAAAAAATTATTTTTTGAATAATTTACTATGGAAAAGGCAATCCCTGGCGTAATTAAAATTTGCGACAGTAAAAAATTATTTTTTGAATAATTTACTATTGAAAAGGCAATCCCTGGCGTAATTAAAATTTGAGACAGTAAAAAATGAATTTTTGAATAATTTACTATAGAAAAGGCAATCCCTGGCGTAATTAAAATTTGAGACAGTAAAAAATGAATTTTTGAATAATTTACTATAGAAAAGGCAATCCCTGGCGTAATTAAAATTTGAGACACTAAACAATTATTTTTTGCAAAATTTACTATAGAAAAGGCAATCCCTGGCGTAATTAAAATTTGAGACAGTAAAAAATTATTTTTTGAATAATTTACTATAGAAAAGGCAATCCCTGGCGTAATTAAAATTTGCAACAGTAAAAAATTATTTTCTGAATAATTTACTATAGAAAAGGCAATCCCTGGCGTAATTAAAATTTGCGACAGTAAAAAATTATTTTTTGCAAAATTTACTATAGAAAAGGCAATCCCTGGCGTAATTAAAATTTGCGACAGTAAAAAATGAATTTTTGAATAATTTACTATAGAAAAGGCAATTCCTGGCGTAATTAAAATTTGCGACAGTAAAAAATGAATTTTTGAATAATTTACTATAGAAAAGGCAATCCCTGGCGTAATTAAAATTTGCGACAGTATAAAATTATTTTTTGAATAATTTACTATAGAAAAGGCAATCCCTGGCGTAATTATTATTTGCGACAGTAAAAAATTATTTTTTGCAAAATTTACTATAGAATAGGCAAACCCTGGCGTAATTAAAATTTGAGACAGTAAAAAATTATTTTTTGAATAATTTACTATAGAAAAGGCAATCCCTGGCGTAATTAAAATTTGCGACACTAAACAATTATTTTTTGAAAATTTACTATACAAAAGACAATCCCTGGCGTAATTAAAATTTGAGACAGTAAAAAATTTTTTTTTGAATAATTTACTATACAAAAGGCAATCCCTGGCGTATTTAAAATTTGCAACAGTAAAAAATTATTTTTTGAATAATTTACTATAGAAAAGGCAATCCCTGGCGTAATTAAAATTTGCGACAGTAAAAAATGAATTTTTGAATAATTTAATATAGAAAAGGCAATCCCTGGCGTAATTAAAATTTGCGACAGTTAAAAATGAATTTTTGAATAATTTACTATAGAAAAGGCAATCCCTGGCTTAATTAAAATTTGCGACAGTAAAAAATTATTTTTTGCAAAAATTACTATAGAAAAGGCAATCCCTGGCGTAATTAAAATTTACGACAGTAAAAAATTATTTTTCGAATAATTTACTATAGAAAAGGCAATCCCTGTCGTAATTAAAATTTGAGACAGTAAAAAATGAATTTTTGAATAATTTACTATAGAAAAGGCAATCCCTGGCGTAATTAAAATTTGCGACAGTAAAAAATTATTTTTTGAATAATGTACTATAGAAAAAGCAATCCCTGGCGTATTTAAAATTTGCAACAGTAAAAAATTATTTTTTGAATAATTTACTATAGAAAAGGCAATCCCTGGCGTAATTAAAATTTGAGACAGTAAAAAATTATTTTTTGAATAATTTACTATAGAAAAGGCAATCCCTGGCGTAATTAAAATTTGCGACAGTAAAAAATTATTTTTTGAATAATTTATTATAGAAAAGGCAATCCCTGGCGTAATTAAAATTTGAGACACTAAACAATTATTTTTTGCAAAATTTACTATAGAAAAGGCAATCCCTGGCGTAATTAAAATTTGCGACAGTAAAAAATGAATTTTTGAATAATTTACTATAGAAAAGGCAATCCCTGGCGTAATTAAAATTTGCGACACTAAACAATTATTTTTTGCAAAATTTACTATAGAAAAGGCAATCCCTGGCGTAATTAAAATTTGAGACAGTAAAAAATTATTTTTTGAATAATTTACTATAGAAAAGGCAATCCCTGGCGTAATTAAAATTTGAGACAGTATAAAATTATTTTTTGAATAAAATATATATATAAAATTATTTTTTGAATAATTTACTATAGAAAAGGCAATCCCTGGCGTAATTAAAATCTGCGACAGTAAAAAATTATTTTTTGAATAATTTACTATAGAAAAGGCAATCCCTGGCGTAATTAAAATTTGCGACACTAAACAATTATTTTTTGCAAAATTTACTATAGAAAAGGCAATCCCTGGCGTAATTAAAATTTGAGACAGTAAAAAATGAATTTTTGAATAATTTACTATAGAAAAGGCAATCCCTGGCGTAATTAAAATTTGAGACAGTAAAAAATTATTTTTTGAATAATTTACTATGGAAAAGGCAATCCCTGGCGTAATTAAAATTTGCGACAGTAAAAAATTATTTTTTGAATAATTTACTATAGAAAAGGCAATCCCTGGCGTAATTAAAATTTGAGACAGTAAAAAATGAATTTTTGAATAATTTACTATAGAAAAGGCAATCCCTGGCGTAATTAAAATTTGAGACAGTAAAAAATGAATTTTTGAATAATTTACTATAGAAAAGGCAATCCCTGGCGTAATTAAAATTTGCGACACTAAACAATTATTTTTTGAATAATTTGCTATAGAAAAGGCAATCCCTGGCGTAGTTATAATTTGCGACAGTAAAAAATGAATTTTTGAATAATTTACTACAGAAAAGGCAATCCCTGGCGTAATTAAAATTTGAGACACTAAACAATTATTTTTTGCAAAATTAACTATACAAAAGGCAATCCCTGGCGTAATGAAAATTTGCGACAGTAAAAAATGAATTTTTGAATAATTTACTATAGAAAAGGCAATCCCTGGCGTAATTAAAATTTGAGACACTAAACAATTATTTTTTGCAAAATTTACTATAGAAAATGCAATCCCTGGCGTAATTAAAATTTGAGACAGTAAAAAATGAATTTTTGAATAATTTACTATAGAAAAGGCAATCCCTGGCGTAATTATAATTTGCGACAGTAAACAATTATTTTTTGCAAAATTTACTATAGAAAAGGCAATCCCTGGCGTAATTAAAATTTGAGACAGTAAAAAATGAATTTTTGAATAATTTACTATAGAAAAGGCAATCCCTGGCGTAATTAAAATTTGAGACAGTAAAAAATGAATTTTTGAATAATTTACTATAGAAAAGGCAATCCCTGGCGTAATTAAAATTTGCAACAGTAAAAAATTATTTTTTGAATAATTTACTATAGAAAAGGCAATCCCTGGCGTAATTAAAATTTGAGACAGTAAAAAATAATTTTTTGAATAATTTACTATACAAAAGGCAATCCCTGGCGTAATAAAAATTTGCGACAGTAAAAAATTATTTTTTGAATAATTTACTATAAAAAAGTCAATCCCTGGCGTAATTATAATTTGCGACAGTATAAAATTATTTTTTGAATAATTTACTATAGAAAAGGCAATCCCTGGCGTAATTAAAATTTGCGACAGTAAAAAATGAATTTTTGAATAATTTACTATACAAAAGGCAATCCCTGGCGTAATTAAAATTTGCGACACTAAACAATTATTTTTTGCAAAATTTACTATAGAAAAGGCAATCCCTGGCGTAATTAAAATTTGCGACAGTTAAAAAGTATTTTTTGAATAATTTACTATAGAAAAGGCAATCCCTGGCGTAATTAAAATTTGCGACAGTAAAAAATTAGTTTTTGCAAAATTTACTATAGAAAAGGCAATCCCTGGCGTAATTATAATTTGCGACAGTAAAAAATTATTTTTTGCAAAATTTACTATAGAAAAGGCAATCCCTGGCGTAATTAAAATTTGAGACAGTAAAAAATGAATTTTTGAATAATTTACTATAGAAAAGGCAATCCTTGGCGTAATTAAAATTTGAGACAGTAAAAAATTATTTTTTGAATAATTTACTATAGAAAAGGCAATCCCTGGCGTAATTAAAATTTGAGACAAAAAAAAAGGAATTTTTGAATAATTTACTATAGAAAAGGCAATCCTGGCGTAATTAAAATTTGCGACAGAAAAAACTTAATTTTTGCAACATTTACTATAGAAAAGGCTATCCCTGGCGTAATTAAAATTTGCGACAGTAAAAAATGAATTTTTGAATAATTTACTATAGAAAAGGCAATCCCTGGCGTAATTAAAATTTGAGACACTAAACAATTATTTTTTGCAAAATTTACTATAGAAAAGGCAATCCCTGGCGTAATTAAAATTTGAGACACTAAACAATTATTTTTTGCAAAATTAACAATACAAAAGGCAATCCCTGGCGTAATTAAAATTTGCGACAGTAAAAAATGAATTTTTGAATAATTTACTATAGAAAAGGCAATCCCTGGCGTAATTAAAATTTGAGACACTAAACAATTAATTTTTGCAACATTTACTATAGAAAAGGCAATCCCTGGCGTAATTAAAATTTGCGACAGTAAAAAATTATTTTTTGAATAATTTACTATAGAAAAGGCAATCCCTGGCGTAATTAAAATTTGCGACAGTAAAAAATTATTTTTTGAATAATTTACTATAGAAAAGGCAATCCCTGGCGTAATTAAAATTTGAGACAGTAAAAAAATGAATTTTTGCAAAATTTACTATAGAAAAGGCAATCCCTGGCGTAATTAAAATTTGAGACAGTAAAAAATGAATTTTTGAATAATTTACTATAGAAAAGGCAATCCTTGGCGTAATTAAAATTTGAGACAGTAAAAAATTATTTTTTGAATAATTTACTATAGAAAAGGCAATCCCTGGCGTAATTAAAATTTGAGACAGTAAAAAATGAATTTTTGAATAATTTACTATAGAAAAGGCAATCCCTGGCGTAATTAAAATTTGCGACAGAAAAAAAATAATTTTTGCAACATTTACTATAGAAAAGGCAATCCCTGGCGTAATTAAAATTTGCGACAGTAAAAAATGAATTTTTGAATAATTTACTATAGAAAAGGCAATCCCTGGCGTAATTAAAATTTGAGACACTAAACAATTATTTTTTGCAAAATTTACTATAGAAAAGGCAATCCCTGGCGTAATTAAAATTTGAGACAGTAAAAAATTAATTTTTGAATAATTTACTATACAAAAGGCAATCCCTGGCGTAATTAAAATTTGCGACACTAAACAATTATTTTTTGCAAAATTTACTATAGAGGAGGCAATCCCTGGCGTAATTAAAATTTGCGACACTAAACAATTATTTTTTGAATAATTTTCTATAGAAAAGGCAATCCCTGGCGTAATTAAAATTTGAGACAGTATAAAATTATTTTTTGAATAATTTACTATAGAAAAGGCAATCCCTGGCGTAATTAAAATTTGAGACAGTAAAAAAATATTTTTTGAATAATTTACTATAGAAAAGGCAATCCCTGGCGTAATTAAAATTTGCGACAGTAAAAAATTATTTTTTGAATAATTTACTATAGAAAAAGGCAATCCCTGGCGTAATTAAAATTTGCGACAGTAAAAAATTATTTTTTGAATAATTTACTATAGAAAAGGCAATCCCTGGCGTAATTAAAATTTGAGACAGTAAAAAATGAATTTTTGAATAATTTACTATAGAAAAGGCAATCCCTGGCTTAATTAAAATTTGAGACAGTAAAAAATGAATTTTTGAATAATTTACTATAGAAAAGGCAATCGCTGGCGTAATTAAAATTTGCGACACTAAACAATTATTTTTTGAATAATTTACTATAGAAAAGGCAATCCCTGGCGTAATTATAATTTGCGACAGTAAAAAATGAATTTTTGAATAATTTACTATAGAAAAGGCAATCCCTAGCGTAATTAAAATTTGAGACACTAAACAATTATTTTTTGCAAAATTTACTATACAAAAGGCAATCCCTGGCGTAATTAAAATTTGCGACAGTAAAAAATGAATTTTTGAATAATTTACTATAGAAAAGGCAATCCCTGGCGTAATTAAAATTTGAGACAGTAAAAAATTATTTTTTGAATAATTTACTATAGAAAAGGCAATCCTTGGCGTAATTAAAATTTGAGCCAGTAAAAAATGAATTTTTGAATAATTTACTATACAAAAGGCAATCCCTGGCGTAATTAAAATTTGAGACAGTAAAAAATGAATTTGTGAATAATTTACTATAGAAAAGGCAATCCCTGGCGTAGTTAACATTTGCGACAGAAAAAAATTAATTTTTGCAACATTTACTATAGAAAAGGTAATCCCTGGCGTAATTAAAATTTGCGACAGTAAAAAATGAATTTTTGAATAATTTACTATAGAAAAGGCAATCCCTGGCGTAATTAAAATTTGCGACAGTATAAAATTATTTTTTGCAAAATTTACTATAGAAAAGGCAATCCCTGGCGTAATTAAAATTTGCGACAGTAAAAATTAGTTTTTGAATAATTTACTATAGAAAAGGCAATCCCTGGCGTAATTAAAATTTGAGACAGTAAAAAATTATTTTTTGAATAATTTACTATACAAAAGGCAATCCCTGGCGTAATTAAAATTTGCGACAGTAAAAAATGAATTTTTGAATAATTTACTATAGAAAAGGCAATCCCTGGCGTAATTAAAATTTGAGACACTAAACAATTATTTTTTGAATAATTTACTATAGAAAAGGCAATCCCTGGCTTAATTAAAATTTGCGACAGTAAAAAATTATTTTTTGGATAATTTACTATCGAAAAGGCAATCCCTGGCGTAGTTAAAATTTGCGACAGTAAAAAATTATTTTTTGAATAATTTACTATAGAAAAGGCAATCCCTGGCGTAATTAAAATTTGAGACAGTAAAAAATGAATTTTTGCAAAATTTACTATAGAAAAGGCAATCCCTGGCGTAATTAAAATTTGAGACAGTAAAAAATGAATTTTTGAATAATTTACTATAGAAAAGGCAATCCCTGGCGTAATTAAAATTTGAGACAGTAAAAAATTATTTTTTGAATAATTTACTATAGAAAAGGCAATCCCTGGCGTAATTAAAATTTGAGACAGTAAAAAATGAATTTTTGAATAATTTACTATAGAAAAGGCAATCCCTGGCGTAATTAAAATTTGCGACAGAAAAAAATTAATTTTTGCAACATTTACTATAGAAAAGGCAATCCCTGGCGTAATTAAAATTTGCGACAGTAAAAAATGAATTTTTGAATAATTTACTATAGAAAAGGCAATCCCTGGCGTAATTAAAATTTGAGACACTAAACAATTATTTTTTGCAAAATTTACTATAGAAAAGGCAATCCCTGGCGTAATTAAAATTTGAGACAGTAAAAAATTAATTTTTGAATAATTTACTATACAAAAGGCAATCCCTGGCGTAATTAAAATTTGCGACACTAAACAATTATTTTTTGCAAAATTTACTATAGAAAAGGCAATCCCTGGCGTAATTAAAATTTGCGACACTAAACAATTATTTTTTGAATAATTTACTATAGAAAAGGCAATCCCTGGCGTAATTAAAATTTGAGACAGTATAAAATTATTTTTTGAATAATTTACTATAGAAAAGGCAATCCCTGGCGTAATTAAAATTTGAGACAGTAAAAAAATATTTTTTGAATAATTTACTATAGAAAAGGCAATCCCTGGCGTAATTAAAATTTGCGACAGTAAAAAATTATTTTTTGAATAATTTACTATAGAAAAGGCAATCCCTGGCGTAATTAAAATTTGCGACAGTAAAAAATTATTTTTTGAATAATTTACTATAGAAAAGGCAATCCCTGGCGTAATTAAAATTTGAGACAGTAAAAAATGAATTTTTGAATAATTTACTATAGAAAAGGCAATCCCTGGCGTAATTAAAATTTGAGACAGTAAAAAATGAATTTTTGAATAATTTACTATAGAAAAGGCAATCCCTGGCGTAATTAAAATTTGCGACACTAAACAATTATTTTTTGAATAATTTACTATAGAAAAGGCAATCCCTGGCGTAATTATAATTTGCGACAGTAAAAAATGAATTTTTGAATAATTTACTATAGAAAAGGCAATCCCTGGCGTAATTAAAATTTGAGACACTAAACAATTATTTTTTGCAAAATTTACTATACAAAAGGCAATCCCTGGCGTAATTAAAATTTGCGACAGTAAAAAATGAATTTTTGAATAATTTACTATAGAAAAGGCAATCCCTGGCGTAATTAAAATTTGCGACAGTAAAAAATTATTTTTTGAATAATTTACTATAGAAAAGGCAATCCCTGGCGTAATTAAAATTTGAGACAGTAAAAAATGAAGTTTTGAATAATTTACTATAGAAAAGGCAATCCCTGGCGTAATTAAAATTTGCGACACTAAACAATTATTTTTTGAATAATTTACTATAGAAAAGGCAATCCCTGGCGTAATTAAAATTTGAGACAGTAAAAAATGAATTTTTGAATAATTTACTATAGGAAAGGCAATACCTGGCGTAATTAAAATTTGCGACAGAAAAAAATTAATTTTTGCAACATTTACTATAGAAAAGGCAATCCCTGGCGTAATTAAAATTTGCGACAGTAAAAAATTAATTTTTGAATAATTTACTATAGAAAAGGCAATCCCTGGCGTAATTAAAATTTGAGACACTAAACAATTATTTTTTGCAAAATTTACTATAGAAAAGGCAATCCCTGGCGTAATTAAAATTTGAGACAGTAAAAAATTAATTTTTGAATAATTTACTATAAAAAAGGCAATCCCTGGCGTAATTAAAATTTGTGACACTAAACAATTATTTTTTGCAAAATTTACTATAGAAAAGGCAATCCCTGGCGTAATTAAAATTTGCGACACTAAACAATTATTTTTTGAATAATTTACTATAGAAAAGGCAATCCCTGGCGTAATTAAAATTTGAGACAGTATAAAATTGTTTTTTGAATAATTTACTATAGAAAAGGCAATCCCTGGCGTAATTAAAATTTGAGACAGTAAAAAAATATTTTTTGAATAATTTACTATAGAAAAGGCAATCCCTGGCGTAATTAAAATTTGCGACAGTAAAAAATTATTTTTTGAATAATTTACTATAGAAAAGGCAATCCCTGGCGTAATTAAAATTTGCGAGAGTAAAAAATTATTTTTTGAATAATTTACTATAGAAAAGGCAATCCCTGGCGTAATTAAAATTTGATACAGTAAAAAATAAATTTTTGAATAATTTACTATAGAAAAGGCAATCCCTGGCGTAATTAAAATTTGAGACAGTAAAAAATGAATTTTTGAATAATTTACTATAGAAAAGGCAATCCCTGGCGTAATTAAAATTTGCGACACTAAACAATTATTTTTTGAATAATTTACTATAGAAAAGGCAATCCCTGGCATAATTATAATTTGCGACAGTAAAAAATGAATTTTTGAATAATTTACTATAGAAAAGGCAATCCCTGGCGTAATTAAAATTTGAGACACTAAGCAATTATTTTTTGCAAAATTTACTATACAAAAGGCAATCCCTGGCGTAATTAAAATTTGCGACAGTAAAAAATGAATTTTTGAATAATTTACTATAGAAAAGGCAATCCCTGGCGTAATTAAAATTTGAGACAGTAAAAAATTATTTTTTGAATAATTTACTATAGAAAAGGCAATACCTGGCGTAATTAAAATTTGAGACAGTAAAAAATGAATTTTTGAATAATTTACTACACAAAAGGCAATCCCTGGCGTAATTAAAATTTGAGACAGTAAAAAATGAATTTTTGAATAATTTACTATAGAAAAGGCAATCCCTGGCGTAATTAAAATTTGCGACAAAAAAAAATTATTTTTTGCAAAATTTACTATACAAAAGGCAATCCCTGGCGTAATTAAAATTTGCGACAGTAAAAAATGAATTCTTGAATAATTTACTATAGAAAAGGCAATCCCTGGCGTAATTAAAATTTGCGACAGTAAAAAATTAGGTTTTGAATAATTTACAATAGAAAAGGCAATCCCTGGCGTAATTAAAATTTGAGACAGTAAAAAATTATTTTTTGAATAATTTACTATACAAAAGGCAATCCCTGGCGTAATTAAAATTTGAGACAGTAAAAAATGAATTTTTGAATAATTTACTATAGAAAAGGTAATCCCTGGCGTAATTAAAATTTGCGACAGTATAAAATTATTTTTTGAATAATTTACTATAGAAAAGGCAATCCCTGGGGTAATTAAAATTTGCGACAGTAAAAAATTATTTTTTGAATAATTTACTATAGAAAAGGCAATCCCTGGCGTAATTAAAATTTGCGACAGTAAAAAATTATTTTTTGAATAATTTACTATAGAAAAGGCAATCCCTGGCGTATTTAAAATTTGCAACAGTAAAAAATTATTTTTTGAATAATTTACTATAGAAAAGGCAATCCCTGGCGTAATTAAAATTTGCGACAGAAAAAAATTAATTTTTGAATAATTTACTATAGAAAAGGAAATCCCTGGCGTAATTAAAATTTGAGACAGTAAAAAATGAATTTTTGAATAATTTACTATAGAAAAGGCAATCCCTGGCGTAATTAAAATTTGCGACACTAAACAATTATTTTTTGCAAAATTTACTATAGAAAAGGCAATCCCTGGCGTATTTAAAATTTGCAACAGTAAAAAATTATTTTTTGCAACATTTACTATAGAAAAGGCAATCCCTGGCGTAATTAAAATTTGCGACAGTAAAAAATTAGTTTTTGCAAAATTTACAATAGAAAAGGCAATCCCTGGCGTAATTAAAATTTGCGACAGTATAAAATTATTTTTTGAATAATTTACTATAGAAAAGGCAATCCCTGGCGTAATTAAAATTTGCGACAGAAAAAAATTAATTTTTGAATAATGTACTATAGAAAAGGCAATCCCTGGCGTAATTAAAATTTGTGACAGAAAAAATTATTTTTTGCAAAATTTACTATAGAAAAGGCAATCCCTGGCGAATTTAAAATTTGCGACAGTAAAAAATTATTTTTTAAATAATTTACTATAGAAAAGGCAATCCCTGGCGTAATTAAAATTTGCGACACTAAACAATTATTTTTTGCAAAATTTACTATAGAAAAGGCAATCCCTGGCGTAATTAAAATTTGCGACAGTAAAAAATTATTTTTTGTATAATTTACTATAGAAAAGGCAATCCCTGGCGTAATTAAAATTCGAGACAGTAAAAAATGAATTTTTGAATAATTTACTATAGAAAAGGCAATCCCTGGCGTAATTAAAATTTGCGACACTAAACAATTATTTTTTGCAAAATTTACTATAGAAAAGGCAATCCCTGGCGTATTTAAAATTTGCAACAGTAAAAAATTATTTTTTGCAACATTTACTATAGAAAAGGCAATCCTGGCGTAATTAAAATTTGCGACAGTAAAAAATTAGTTTTTGCAAAATTTACAATAGAAAAGGCAATCCCTGGCGTAATTAAAATTTGCGACAGTATAAAATTATTTTTTGAATAATTTACTATAGAAAAGGCAATCCCTGGCGTAATTAAAATTTGCGACAGAAAAAAATTAATTTTTGAATAATGTACTATAGAAAAGGCAATCCCTGGCGTAATTAAAATTTGTGACAGAAAAAATTATTTTTTGCAAAATTTACTATAGAAAAGGCAATCCCTGGCGAATTTAAAATTTGCGACAGTAAAAAATTATTTTTTAAATAATTTACTATAGAAAAGGCAATCCCTGGCGTAATTAAAATTTGCGACACTAAACAATTATTTTTTGCAAAATTTACTATAGAAAAGGCAATCCCTGGCGTAATTAAAATTTGCGACAGTAAAAAATTATTTTTTGTATAATTTACTATAGAAAAGGCAATCCCTGGCGTAATTAAAATTCGAGACAGTAAAAAATGAATTTTTGAATAATTTACTATAGAAAAGGCAATCCCTGGCGTAATTAAAATTTGCGACACTAAACAATTATTTTTTGCAAAATTTACTATAGAAAAGGCAATCCCTGGCGTATTTAAAATTTGCAACAGTAAAAAATTATTTTTTGCAACATTTACTATAGAAAAGGCAATCCCTGGCGTAATTAAAATTTGCGACAGTAAAAAATTAGTTTTTGCAAAATTTACAATAGAAAAGGCAATCCCTGGCGTAATTAAAATTTGCGACAGTATAAAATTATTTTTTGAATAATTTACTATAGAAAAGGCAATCCCTGGCGTAATTAAAATTTGCGACAGAAAAAAATTAATTTTTGAATAATGTACTATAGAAAAGGCAATCCCTGGCGTAATTAAAATTTGTGACAGAAAAAATTATTTTTTGCAAAATTTACTATAGAAAAGGCAATCCCTGGCGAATTTAAAATTTGCGACAGTAAAAAATTATTTTTTAAATAATTTACTATAGAAAAGGCAATCCCTGGCGTAATTAAAATTTGAGACAGTAAAAAATGAATTTTTGAATAATTTACTGTAGAAAAGGCAATCCCTGGCGTAAATATAAGTTGCGACAGTAAAAAATTATTTTTTGAATAATTTACTATAGAAAAGCAATCCCTGGCGTAATTATAATTTGCGACAGTAAAAAATTATTTTTTGAATAATTTACTATAGAAAAGGCAATCCCTGGCGTAATTAAAATTATAGAGAGAAAAAATTAATTTTTGCAAAATTTACTATAGAAAAGGCAATCCCTGGCGTAATTAAAATTTGCGACACTAAACAATTATTTTTTGCAAAATTTACTATAGAAAAGGCAATCCCTGGCGTAATTAAAATTTGCGACAGTAAAAAATTATTTTTTGAATAATTTACTATAGAAAAGGCAATCCCTGGCGTAATTAAAATTTGAGACAGTAAAAAATGAATTTTTGAATAATTTACTATATAAAAGGCAATCCCTGGCGTAATAAAAATTTGAGACAGTAAAAAATGAATTTTTGAATAATTTACTATAGAAAAGGCAATCCCTGGCGTAATTAAAATTTGCGAAACTAAACAATTATTTTTTGCAAAATTTACTATAGAAAAGGCAATCCCTGGCGTATTTAAAATTTGAAACTGTAAAAAATTATTTTTTGCAACATTTACTATAGAAAAGGCAATCCCTGGCGTAATTAAAATTTGTGACAGAAAAAATTATTTTTTGCAAAATTTACTATAGAAAAGGCAATCCCTGGCGTATTTAAAATTTGCGACAGTAAAAAATTATTTTTTGAATAATTTACTATAGAAAAGGCAATCCCTGGCGTAATTCTAATTTGCGACAGTAAAAAATTATTTTTTGAATAATTTACTATAGAAAAGCAATCCCTGGCGTAATTATAATTTGCGACAGTAAAAAATTATTTTTTGAATAATTTACTATAGAAAAGGCAATCCCTGGCGTAATTGTAATTTGCGACAGTAAAAAAAATATTTTTTGAATAATTTACTATAGAAAAGGCAATCCCTGGCGTAATTAAAATTTGTGACAGAAAAAATTATTTTTTGAATAATTTACTATAGAAAAGGCAATCCCTGGCGTAATTAAAATTTGCGACACTAAACAATTATTTTTTGCAAAATTTACTATAAAAAAGGCAATCCCTGGCGTAATTAAAATTTGCGACAGTAAAAAATTATTTTTTGAATAATTTACTATAGAAAAGGCAATCCCTGGCGTAATTAAAATTTGCGACACTAAACAATTATTTTTTGCAAAATTTACTATAAAAAAGGCAATCCCTGGCGTAATTAAAATTTGCGACAGTAAAAAATTATTTTTTGAATAATTTACTATAGAAAAAGCAATCCTTGGCGTAATTAAAATTTGAGACAGTAAAAAATGAATTTTTGAATAATTTACTATAAAAAAGGCAATCCCTGGCGTAATTATAATTTGCGACAGTAAAAAATTATTTTTTGAATAATTTACTATAGAAAAGGCAATCCCTGGCGTAATTAAAATTTGCGACAGTAAAAAATTATTTTTTTGCAAAATTTACTATAGAAAAGGCAATCCCTGGCGTAATTAAAATTTGTGACAGAAAAAATTATTTTTTGAATAATTTACTATAGAAAAGGCAATCCCTGGCGTAATTAAAATTTGCGACAGAAAAAAATTAATTTTTGAATAATTTACTATAGAAAAGGCAATCCCTGGCGTAATTAAAATTTGAGACAGTAAAAAATTATTTTTTGAATAATTTACTATAGAAAAGGCAATCCCTGGCGTAATTAAAATTTGCGACAGAAAAAAATTAATTTTTGCAAAATTTACTATAGAAAAGGCAATCCCTGGCGTAATTAAAATTTGAGACAGTAAAAAATGAATTTTTGAATAATTTACTATAGAAAAGGCAATCCCTGGCGTAATTGTAATTTGCGACAGTAAAAAAATATTTTTTGAATAATTTACTATAGAAAAGGCAATCCCTGGCGTAATTAAAATTTGTGACAGAAAAAATTATTTTTTGAATAATTTACTATAGAAAAGGCAATCCCTGGCGTAATTAAAATTTGCGACACTAAACAATTATTTTTTGCAAAATTTACTATAAAAAAGGCAATCCCTGGCGTAATTAAAATTTGCGACAGTAAAAAATTATTTTTTGAATAATTTACTATAGAAAAGGCAATCCCTGGCGTAATTAAAATTTGCGACACTAAACAATTATTTTTTGCAAAATTTACTATAAAAAAGGCAATCCCTGGCGTAATTAAAATTTGCGACAGTAAAAAATTTACTATAGAAAAGGCAATCCCTGGCGTAATTAAAATTTGCGACACTAAACAATTAGTTTTTGCAAAATTTACTATAGAAAAGGCAATCCCTGGCGTAATTAAAATTTGCGACAGTGAAAAATTATTTTTTGAATAATTTACTATAGAAAAGGCAATCCCTGGCGTAATTAAAATTTGCGACACTAAACAATTATTTTTTGCAAAATTTACTATAGAAAAGGCAATCCCTGGCGTAATTAAAATTTGCGACAGTAAAAAATTATTTTTTGAATAATTTACTACAGAAAGGCTATCCCTGGCGTAATTAAAATTTGAGACAGTAAAACATGAATTTTTGAATAATTTACTATAGAAAAGGCAATCCGTGGCGTAATTATAATTTGCGACAGAAAAAATTATTTTTTGAATAATTTACTATAGAAAAGGCAATCCCTGGCGTAATTAAAATTTGCGACAGTAAAAAATTAGTTTTTGCAAAATCTACTATAGAAAAGGCAATCCCTGGCGTATTTAAAATTTGCGACAGTATAAAATTATTTTTTGAATAATTTACTATAGAAAAGGCAATCCCTGGCGTAATTAAAATTTGCGACAGTATAAAATTATTTTTTGAATAATTTACTATAGAAAAGGCAATCCCTGGCGTATTTAAAATTTGAGACAGTAAAAAATGAATTTTTGAATAATTTACTATAGAAAAGGCAATCCCTGGCGTAATTAAAATTTGCGACAGTAAAAAATTATTTTTTGAATAATTTACTATAGAAAAGGCAATCCCTGGCGTATTTAAAATTTGCAACAGTAAAAAATTATTTTTTGAATAATTTACTATAGAAAAGGCAATCCCTGGCGTAATTAAAATTTGAGACAGTAAAAAATGAATTTTTGAATAATTTACTATAGAAAAGGCAATCCCTGGCGTAATTAAAATTTGCAACAGTAAAAAATTATTTTTTGCAACATTTACTATAGAAAAGGCAATCCCTGGCGTAATTAAAATTTGCGACAGTAAAAAATTATTTTTTGAATAATTTACTATAGAAAAGGCAGTCCTTGGCGTAATTAAAATTTGCGACAGTAAAAAATTATTTTTTGCAAAATTTACTATAGAAAAGGCAATCCCTGGCGTAATTAAAATTTGTGACAGAAAAAATTATTTTTTGAATAATTTACTATAGAAAAGGCAATCCCTGGCGTAATTAAAATTTGCGACAGAAAAAAATTAATTTTTGAATAATTTACTATAGAAAAGGCAATCCCTGGCGTAATTAAAATTTGAGACAGTAAAAAATTATTTCTTGAATAATTTACTATAGAAAAGGCAATCCCTGGCGTAATTAAAATTTGCGACAGTAAAAAATTAGTTTTTGCAAAATTTACTATAGAAAAGGCAATCCCTGGCGTAATTAAAATTTGCAACAGTAAAAAATTATTTTTTGCAACATTTACTATAGAAAAGGCAATCCCTGGCGTAATTAAAATTTGCGACAGTAAAAAATTATTTTTTGAATAACTTACTATAGAAAAGGCAATCCCTGGCGTAATTAAAATTTGCGACAGTAAAAAATTATTTTTTGCAAAATTTACTATAGAAAAGGCAATCCCTGGCGCAATTAAAATTTGTGACAGAAAAAATTATTTTTTGAATAATTTACTATAGAAAAGGCAATCCCTGGCGTAATTAAAATTTGCGACAGAAAAAAATTAATTTTTGAATAATTTACTATAGAAAAGGCAATCCCTGGCGTAATTAAAATTTGAGACAGTAAAAAATTATTTTTTGAATAATTTACTATAGAAAAGGCAATCCCTGGCGTAATTAAAATTTGCGAACTATAGAAAGGCAATCCCTGGCGTAATAAAATTTGCGACAGTAAAAAATTAATTTTTGCAAAAGTTACTATAGAAAAGGCAATCCCTGGCGTATTTAAAATTTGAGACAGTAAAAAATGATATTTGAATAATATACTATAGACATAGGCAATCCTGGCGTAATTAAATTTGCGACAGTAAAAAATTTACTATAGAAAGGCAATCCCTGGCGTAATTAAAATTTGCGACACTAAACAATTAGTTTTTGCAAATTTACTATAAAAGGCAATCTCTGGCGTAATTAAAATTTGCGACAGTGAAAAATTATTTTTTGAATAATTTACTATAGAAAAGGCAATCCCTGGCGTAATTAAAATTTGCGACACTAAACAATTATTTTTTGCAAATTTACTATAGAAAAGGCAATCCCTGGCGTAATTAAAATTTTGCGACAGTAAAAAATTATTTTTGAATAATTTACTATAGAAAAGGCATCCCTGCGTAATTAAATTTGAGACAGTAAAAAATGATTTTTGAATAATTTACTATAGAAAAGGCAATCCTGGTAATTATAATTTGCGACAGGAAAAAATTATTTTTTGAATAATTTACTATAGAAAAGGCAATCCCTGGCGTAATTAAAATTTAGCGACAGTAAAAAATTAGTTTTTGCAAAATTTACTATAGAAAAGGCAATCCCTGGCGTATTAAAATTTGCGACAGTATAAAATTATTTTTTGAATAATTTGCTATAGAAAAGGCAATCCCTGGCGTAATTAAAATTTGCGACACTAAACAATTAGTTTTTGAATAATTTACTATAGAAAAGGCAATCCCTGCGTAATTAAAATTGAGACAGTAAAAAATGAATTTTTGAATAATTTACTATAGAAAAGGCAATCCCTGGCGTAATTTAAAATTTGCGACAGTAAAAAATGATTTTTGAATAATTTACTATAGAAAAGGCAATCCCTGCGTAATTAAAATTTGCGACAGTATAAAATTATTTCTGAATAATTTACTATAGAAAAGGCAATCCCTGGCGTATTAAAATTTGAGACAGTAAAAAATGAATTTCTGAGTAATTTACTATAGAAAAGGCAATCCCTGGCGTAATTAAAATTTGCGACAGTAAAAAATTATTTTTGAATAATTTACTATACAAAAAGGCAATCCCTGGCGTATTTAAAATTTGCAACAGTAAAAAATTAGTTTTTGCAACATTAACTATGAAAACGGCAATCCCTGGCGTAATTAAAATTTGCGACAGTAAAAAATTAGTTTTTGCAAAATTTACTATAGAAAAGGCAATCCCTGGCGTATTTAAAATTTGCGACAGTATAAAAATTATTTTTTGAATAATTTACTATAGAAAAGGCAATCCCTGGCGTAATTAAAATTTGCGACAGTAAAAAATATTTTTTGAATTTACTATAGAAAAGGCAATCCCTGGCGTAATTAAAATTGAGACAGTAAAAAATGAATTTTTGAATAATTTACTATAGAAAAGGCAATCCCTGGCGTAATTATAATTTGCGACAGCAAAACAATTATTTTTTGAATAATTTACTATAGAAAAGGCAATCCCTGGCGTAATTAAAATTTGAGACAGTAAAAAATGGATTTTTGAATAATTTACTATAGAAAAGGCAATCCCTGGCGTAATTCTAATTTGCGACAGTAAAAAATTATTTTTTGAATAATTTACTATAGAAAAGCAATCCTGGCGTAATCATAATTTGCGACAGTAAAAAAATTATTTTTGAATAATTACTATAAGAAAAGGCAATCCCTGGCGTATTATAATTTGCGACAGTAAAAAAATATTTTTGAATAATTTACTATAGAAAAGCAATCGCTGGCGTTAATTAAAAATTTGCGACACTAAACAATTATTTTTTGCAAAATTACTATAGAAAAGGCAATCCTGGCGTAATAAAATTTGCGACAGTAAAAATTATTTTTTGAATAATTTACTATAGAAAAAGCAATCTTGGCGTAATTAAAATTGAGACAGTAAAAAATGAATTTTTGAATAATTTACTATAAAAAAGGCAATCCCTGCGTAATTATAATTTGCGACAGTAAAAAATTATTTTTTGAATAATTTTACTATAGAAAAGGCAATCCCTGCGTTAATTAAAATTTGCGACAGTAAAAAATTATTTTTTTGCAAAATTTACTATAGAAAAGGCCAATCCTGGCGTAATTAAAATTTGTGACAGAAAAAATTATTTTTTGAATAATTTACTATAGAAAAGGCAATCCCTGGCGTAATTAAAATTTGCGACAGAAAAAAATTATTTTTGAATAATTTACTATAGAAAAGGCAATCCCTGGCGTAATTAAAATTTGAGACAGTAAAAAATTATTTTTTGAATAATTTACTATAGAAAAGGCAATCCCTGGCGTAATTAAAATTTGCGACAGAAAAAAATTAATTTTTGCAAAATTTACTATAGAAAAGGCAATCCCTGGCGTAATTAAAATTTGAGACAGTAAAAAATGAATTTTTGAATAATTTACTATAGAAAAGGCAATTCCTGGCGTAATTAAAATTTGCGACAGTAAAAAATTTACTATAGAAAAGGCAATCCCTGGCGTAATTAAAATTTGCGACACTAAACAATTAGTTTTTGCAAAATTTACTATAGAAAAGGCAATCCCTGGCGTAATTAAAATTTGCGACAGTGAAAAATTATTTTTTGAATAATTTACTATAGAAAAGGCAATCCCTGGCGTAATTAAAATTTGCGACACTAAACAATTATTTTTTGCAAAATTTACTATAGAAAAGGCAATCCCTGGCGTAATTAAAATTTGCGACAGTAAAAAATTATTTTTTGAATAATTTACTATAGAAAGGCTATCCCTGGCGTAATTAAAATTTGAGACAGTAAAACATGAATTTTTGAATAATTTACTATAGAAAAGGCAATCCGTGGCGTAATTATAATTTGCGACAGAAAAAATTATTTTTTGAATAATTTACTATAGAAAAGGCAATCCCTGGCGTAATTAAAATTTGCGACAGTAAAAATTAGTTTTTGCAAAATCTACTATAGAAAAGGCAATCCCTGGCGTATTTAAAATTTGCGACTGTATAAAATTATTTTTTGAATAATTTACTATAGAAAAGGCAATCCCTGGCGTAATTAAAATTTGCGACAGTATAAAATTATTTTTTGAATAATTTACTATAGAAAAGGCAATCCCTGGCGTATTTAAAATTTGAGACAGTAAAAAATGAATTTTTGAATAATTTACTATAGAAAAGGCAATCCCTGGCGTAATTAAAATTTGCGACAGTAAAAAATTATTTTTTGAATAATTTACTATAGAAAAGGCAATCCCTGGCGTATTTAAAATTTGCAACAGTAAAAAATTATTTTTGAATAATTTACTATAGAAA
Organism: Dioctria linearis; assembly: GCA_963930735.1. Classification (NCBI taxonomy): domain Eukaryota; kingdom Metazoa; phylum Arthropoda; class Insecta; order Diptera; family Asilidae; genus Dioctria; species Dioctria linearis. The sequence continues at coordinate 48,731 of CAWVNZ010002308.1, read as the reverse complement.
AGGCAATCCCTGGCGTAATTAAATTTGAGACAGTAAAAAATGAATTTTTGAATAATTTACTATAGAAAAGGCAATCCCTGGCGTAATTAAAATTTGCAACAGTAAAAAATTATTTTTGCAACATTTACTATAGAAAAGCAATCCCTGGCGTAATTAAAATTTGCGACAGTAAAAAATTATTTTTTGAATAATTTACTATAGAAAAGGCAGTCCCTGGCGTAATTAAAATTTGCGACAGTAAAAAATTATTTTTTGCAAAATTTACTATAGAAAAGGCAATCCCTGGCGTAATTAAAATTTGTGACAGAAAAAATTATTTTTTGAATAATTTACTATAGAAAAGGCAATCCCTGGCGTAATTAAAATTTGCGACAGAAAAAAATTAATTTTTGAATAATTTACTATAGAAAAGGCAATCCCTGGCGTAATTAAAATTTGAGACAGTAAAAATTATTTCTTGAATAACTTACTATAGAAAAGGCAATCCCTGGCGTAATTAAAATTTGCGACAGAAAAAAATTAATTTTTGCAAAATTTACTATAGAAAAGGCAATCCCTCGCGTATTTAAAATTTGAGACAGTAAAAAATGAATTTTTGAATAATTTACTATAGAAAAGGCAATCCCTGCGGTAATTAAAATTTGCGACAGTAAAAAAATTATTTTTTGAATAATTTACTATACAAAAGGCAATCCTGGCGTATTTAAAATTTGCAACAGTAAAAAATTATTTTTTGCAACATTTACTATAGAAAAGGCAATCCCTGGCTATTTAAAATTTGCGACAGTATAAAATTATTTTTGAATAATTTACTATAGAAAAGGCAATCCCTGGCGTAATTAAAATTTGCGACAGTAAAAAAATTATTTTTTGAATAATTTACTATAGAAAAGGCAATCCCTGCGGTATTTAAAATTTGCAACAGTAAAAAATTATTTTTTGAATAATTTACTATAGAAAAGGCAATCCCTGGCGTAATTAAAATTTGAGACACTAAACAATTTTTTTGCAAAATTTACTATAAAAAGGCAATCCCTGGCGTAATTAAAATTTGAGACACTAAACAATTATTTTTTGCAAAATTTACTATAAAAAGGCAATCCCTGGCGTAATTAAAATTTGAGACACTAAACAATTATTTGTTGCAAAATTTACTATAGAAAATGCAATCCCTGGCGTAATTAAAATTTGCGACACTAAACAATTATTTTTTGCAAAATTTACTATAGAAAAGGCAATCCCTGGCGTAATTAAAATTTGAGACAGTAAAAATTATTTTTTGCAAAATTTACTATAGAAAAGGCAATCCCTGGCGTAATTAAAATTTGCGACAGTAAAAAATGAATTTTTGAATAATTTACTATAGAAAAGGCAATCCCTGGCGTAATTAAAATTTGAGACAGTAAAAATTATTTTTTGCAAAATTTACTATAGAAAAGGCAATCCCTGGCGTAATTAAAATTTGCGACAGTAAAAAATGAATTTTTGAATAATTTACTATAGAAAAGGCAATCCCTGGCGTAATTAAAATTTGCGACAGTAAAAAATTATTTTTTGAATAATTTACTATAGAAAAGGCAATCCCTGGCGTAATTAAAATTTGAGACAGTAAAAAATTAATTTTTGAATAATTTACTATAGAAAAGGCAATCCCTGGCGTAATTAAAATTTGCGACAGTAAAAAATTATTTTTTGAATAATTTACTATAGAAAAGGCAATCCCTGGCGTAATTAAAATTTGAGACAGTAAAAAATGAATTTTTGAATAATTTACTATAGAAAAGGCAATCCCTGGCGTAATTAAAATTTGAGACAGTAAAAAATGAATTTTTGAATAATTTACTATAGAAAAGGCAATCCCTGGCGTAATTAAAATTTGAGACAGTAAAAAATGAATTTTTGAATAATTTACTATAGAAAAGGCAATCCCTGGCGTAATTAAAATTTGCGACAGTAAAAAATTAATTTTTGAATAATTTACTATAGAAAAGGCAATCCCTGGCGTAATTAAAATTTGCGACAGTAAAAAAATATTTTTTGAATAATTTACTATAGAAAAGGCAATCCCTGGCGTAATTAAAATTTGAGACAGTAAAAAATGAATTTTTGAATAATTTACTATAGAAAAGGCAATCCCTGGCGTAATTAAAATTTGCGACAGTAAAAAATTATTTTTTGAATAATTTACTATAGAAAAGGCAATCCCTGGCGTAATTAAAATTTGAGACAGTAAAAAATGAATTTTTGAATAATTTACTATAGAAAAGGCAATCCCTGGCATAATTATAATTTGTGACAGTAAAAAATTATTTTTTGAATAATTTACTATAGAAAAGGCAATCCCTGGCGTAATTAAAATTTGAGACACTAAACAATTATTTTTTGCAAAATTTACTATAGAAAAGGCAATCCCTGGCGTAATTAAAATTTGCGACACTAAACAATTATTTTTTGAATAATTTACTATAGAAAAGGCAATCCCTGGCGTAATTAAAATTTGCGACAGTAAAAAATTATTTTTTGCAAAATTTACTATAGAAAAGGCAATCCCTGGCGTAATTAAAATTTGCGACAGTAAAAAATGAATTTTTGAATAATTTACTATAGAAAAGTCAATCCCTGGCGTAATTAAAATTTGCGACAGTAAAAAATTATTTTTTGAATAATTTACTATAGAAAAGGCAATCCCTGGCGTAATTAAAATTTGCGACAGTAAAAAATTATTTTTTGAATAATTTACTATAGAAAAGGCAATCCCTGGCGTAATTAAAATTTGCGACAGTAAAAAATTATTTTTTGAATAATTTACTATAGAAAAGGCAATCCCTGGCGTAATTAAAATTTGCGACAGAAAAAAATTATTTTTTGAATAATTTACTATAGAAAGGGCAATCCCTGGCGTAATTAAAATTTGCGACACTAAACAATTATTTTTTGCAAAATTTACTATAGAAAAGGCAATCCCTGGCGTAATTAAAATTTGAAACAGTAAACAATTAATTTTTGCAAAATTTACTATAGAAAAGGCAATCCCTGGCGTAATTAAAATTTGCGACACTAAACAATTATTTTTTGCAAAATTTACTATAGAAAAGGCAATCCCTGGCGTAATTAAAATTTGCGACAGTAAAAAATTATTTTTTGCAAAATTTACTATAGAAAAGGCAATCTCCCTGCGTAATTAAAATTTGCGACAGTAAAAAATGAATTTTTGAATAATTTACTATAGAAAAGGCAATCCCTGGCGTAATTAAAATTTGCGACAGTAAAAAATTATTTTTTGAATAATTTACTATAGAAAAGGCAATCCCTGGCGTAATTAAAATTTGAGACAGTAAAAAATGAATTTTTGAATAATTTACTATAGAAAAGGCAATCCCTGCGTAATTAAAATTTGAGACAGTAAAAAATGAATTTTTGCATAATTTACTATAGAAAAGGCAATCCCTGGCGTAATTAAAATTTGCGACAGTTAAAAATTATTTTTTGAATAATTTACTATAGAAAAGGCAATCCCTGGCGTAATTAAAATTTGAGACAGTAAAAAATGAATTTTTGAATAATTTACTATAGAAAAGGCAATCCCTGGCGAAATTAAAATTTGAGACAGTAAAAAATGAATTTTTGAATAATTTACTATAGAAAAGGCAATCCCTGGCGTAATTAAAATTTGCGACAGTAAAAAATTATTTTTTGAATAATTTACTATAGAAAAGGCAATCCCTGGCGTAATTAAAATTTGAGACAGTAAAAAATGAATTTTTGAATAATTTACTATAGAAAAGGCAATCCCTGGCGTAATTAAAATTTGCGACACTAAACAATTATTTTTTGCAAAATTTACTATAGAAAAGGCAATCCCTGCGTAATTAAAATTTGAGACAGTAAAAAATTAATTTTTGCAAAATTTACTATAGAAAAGGCAATCCCTGGCGTAATTAAAATTTGCGACACTAAACAATTATTTTTTGCAAAATTTACTATAGAAAAGGCAGTCCCTGGCGTAATTAAAATTTGCGACAGTAAAAAATTATTTTTTGCAAAATTTACTATAGAAAAGGCAATCTCCCTGGCGTAATTAAAATTTGCGACAGTAAAAAATGAATTTTTGAATAATTTACTATAGAAAAGGCAATCCCTGGCGTAATTAAAATTTGCGACAGTAAAAAATTATTTTTTTGAATAATTTACTATAGAAAGACAATCCCTGGCGTAATTAAAATTTGAGACAGTAAAAAATGAATTTTTGAATAATTTACTATAGAAAAGGCAATCCCTGGCGTAATTAAAATTTGAGACAGTAAAAAATGAATTTTTGCATAATTTACTATAGAAAAGGCAATCCCTGGCGTAATTAAAATTTGCGACAGTAAAAAATTATTTTTTGAATAATTTACTATAGAAAAGGCAATCCCTGGCGTAATTAAAATTTGAGACAGTAAAAAATGAATTTTTGAATAATTTACTATAGAAAAGGCAATCCCTGGCGAAACTAAAATTCGAGACAGTAAAAAATCAATTTTTGAATAATTTACTATAGAAAAGGCAATCCCTGGCGTAATTAAAATTTGCGACAGTAAAAAATTATTTTTTGAATAATTTACTATAGAAAAGGCAATCCCTGGCGTAATTAAAATTTCAGACAGTAAAAAATGAATTTTTGAATAATTTACTATAGAAAAGGCAATCCCTGGCGTAATTAAAATTTGCGACACTAAACAATTATTTTTGCAAAATTTACTATAGAAAAGGCAATCCCTGGCGTAATTAAAATTTGAGGACAGTAAAAATTATTTTTTGAATAATTTACTATAGAAAAGGCAATCCCTGGCGTAATTAAAATTTGAGACACTAAACAATTATTTTTGAATAATTTACTATAGAAAAGGCAATCCCTGGCGTAATTAAATTTGAGACATAAAAAAATTAATTTTTGCAAAATTTACTATAGAAAAGGCAATCCCTGGCGTAATTATAATTTGCGACAGTAAACAATTATTTTTGGAATAATTTACTATAGATAAGGCAATCCCTGTCGTAATTAAAATATGAGACAGTAAAAAATGAATTTTTGAATAATTTACTATACAAAAGGCAATCCCTGGCGTATTTAAAATTTGCACAGTAAAAAATTATTTTTTGCAAAATTTACTATAGAAAGGCAATCCCTGGCGTAATTAAAATTTGCGACAGTAAAAAAATTAGTTTTTGCAAAATTACTATAGAAAAGGCAATCCCTGGCGTAATTAAAATTTGCGACAGTAAAAAATTATTTTTTGAATAATTTACTATAGAAAAGGCAATCCCTGGCGTAATTAAAATTTGCGACACTAAACAATTATTTTTTGCAAAATTTACTATAGAAAAGGGCAATCCCTGGCGTAATTAAAATTTGAGACAGTTAAAAATGAATTTTTGAATAATTTACTATAGAAAGGCAATCCCTGGCGTAATTAAAATTTGCGACACTAAACAATTAGTTTTTGCAAAATTTACTATAGAAAAGGCAAACCCTGGCGTAATTAAAATTGCGACAGTATAAAATTATTTTTTGAATAATTTACTATAGAAAAGGCAATCCCTGGCGTAATTAAAATTTGAGACAGTAAAAAATGAATTTTTGAATAATTTACTATAGAAAAGGCAATCCCTGTCGTAATTAAAATTTGAGACAGTAAAAAATTAATTTTTGAATAATTTACTATAGAAGAGGCAATCCCTGGCGCAATTAAAATTTCCGACAGAAAAAAATTATTTTTGCAAAATTTACTATAGAAAAGGTAATCCCTGGCATAATTAAAATTTGCGACAGTATAAAATTATTTTTGAATAATTTACTATAGAAAAGGCAATCCCTGGCGTAATTAAATTTGCGACAGTATAAAATTATTTTTTGAATAATTTACTATAGAAAAGGGATTGGCGTAATTAAAATTTGAGACAGTAAAAAATGAATTTTTGAATAATTTACTATAGAAAAGGCAATCCCTGGCGTAATTAAAATTTGAGACAGTAAAAAATGAATTTTTGAATAATTTACTATAGAAAAGGCAATCCCTAGCGTAATTAAAATTTGAGACAGTAAAAAATGAATTTTGAATAATTTACTATAGAAAAGGCAATCCCTGGCGTAATTAAAATTTGCGACAGAAAAAAATTAATTTTTGAATAATTTACTATAGAAAAGGCAATCCCTGGCGTAATTAAAATTTGCGACAGTAAAAAATTATTTTTTGAATAATTTACTATAGAAAAGGCAATCCCTGGCGAAATTTAAATTTGCGAAAGAAAAAATTAATTTTTGAATAATTTAATATAGAAAAGGCAATCCCTGGCGTAATTAAAATTTGCGACAGAAAAAATTTATTTTTTGAATAATTTACTATAGAAAAGGCAATCCCTGGCGTAATTAAAATTTGAGAGAGTAAAAAATGAATTTTTGAATAATTTACTATAGAAAAGGCAATCCCTGGCGTAATTATAATTTGCGACAGTAAACAATTATTTTTGGAATAATTTACTATAGATAAGGCAATCCCTGTCGTAATTAAAATTTGAGACAGTAAAAAATGAATTTTTGAATAATTTACTATACAAAAGGCAATCCCTGGCGTATTTAAAATTTGCAACAGTAAAAAATTATTTTTTGAATAATTTACTATAGAAAAGGCAATCCCTGGCGTAATTAAAATTTGCGACACTAAACAATTAGTTTTTGCAAAATTTACTATAGAAAAGGCAATCCCTGGCGTAATTAAAATTTGCGACAGTATAAAATTATTTTTTGAATAATTTACTATAAAAGAAGCAATACCTGGCGTAATTAAAATTTGCGACAGTAAAAAATTAATTTTTGAATAATTTACTATAGAAAAGGCAATCCCTGGCGTAATTAAAATTTGAGACAGTAAAAAATTATTTTTTGAATAATTTACTATAGAAAAGGCAATCCCTGGCGTAATTAAAATTTGCGACAGTAAAAAATTATTTTTTGAATAATTTACTATAGAAAAGGCAATCCCTGGCGTAATTAAAATTTGAGACAGTAAAAAATTATTTTTTGAATCATTTACTATAGAAAAGGCAATCCCTGGCGTAATTAAAATTTGAGACAGTAAAAAATGAATTTTTGAATAATTTACTATAGAAAAGGCAATACCTGGCGTAATTAAAATTTGCGACAGTAAAAAATTATTTTTTGAATAATTTACTATAGAAAAGGCAATCCCTGGCGTAATTAAAATTTGCGACAGAAAAAAATATTTTTTGAATAATTTACTATAGAAAAGGCAATCCCTGGCGTAATTAAAATTTGCGACACTAACCAATTATTTTTTGCAAAATTTACTATAGAAAAGGCAATCCCTGGCGTAATCAAAATTTGAGACAGTAAAAAATGAATTTTTGAATAATTTACTATAGAAAAGGCAATCCCTGGCATAATTAAAATTTGAGACAGTAAAAAATGAATTTTTGAATAATTTACTATAGAAAAGGCAATCCCTGGCGTAATTAAAATTTGCGACAGAAAAAATTTATTTTTTGAATAATTTACTATAGAAAAGGCAATCCCTGGCGTAATTAAAATTTGAGAGAGTAAAAAATGAATTTTTGAATAATTTACTATAGAAAAGGCAATCCCTGGCGTAATTATAATTTGCGACAGTAAACAATTATTTTTGGAATAATTTACTATAGATAAGGCAATCCCTGGCGTAATTAAAATTTGCGACAGAAAAAAATTATTTTTTGAATAATTTACTATAGAAAAGGCAATCCCTGGCGTAATTAAAATTTGCGACACTAAACAATTATTTTTTGCAAAATTTACTATAGAAAAGGCAATCCCTGGCGTAGTCAAAATTTGAGACAGTAAAAAATGAATTTTTGAATAATTTACTATAGAAAAGGCAATCCCTGGCATAATTAAAATTTGAGACAGTAAAAAATGAATTTTTGAATAATTTACTATAGTAAAGGCAATCCCTGGCGTAATTAAAATTTGCGACAGAAAAAATTTATTTTTTGAATAATTTACTATAGAAAAGGCAATCCCTGGCGTAATTAAAATTTGAGAGAGTAAAAAATGAATTTTTGAATAATTTACTATAGAAAAGGCAATCCCTGGCGTAATTATAATTTGCGACAGTAAACAATTATTTTTGGAATAATTTACTATAGATAAGGCAATCCCTGGCGTAATTAAAATTTGCGACAGAAAAAAATTATTTTTTGAATAATTTACTATAGAAAAGGCAATCCCTGGCGTAATTAAAATTTGCGACACTAAACAATTATTTTTTGCAAAATTTACTATAGAAAAGGCAATCCCTGGCGTAGTCAAAATTTGAGACAGTAAAAAATGAATTTTTGAATAATTTACTATAGAAAAGGCAATCCCTGGCATAATTAAAATTTGAGACAGTAAAAAATGAATTTTTGAATAATTTACTATAGAAAAGGCAATCCCTGGCGTAATTAAAATTTGCGACAGAAAAAATTTATTTTTTGAATAATTTACTATAGAAAAGGCAATCCCTGGCGTAATTAAAATTTGAGAGAGTAAAAAATGAATTTTTGAATAATTTACTATAGAAAAGGCAATCCCTGGCGTAATTAAAATTTGCGACAGAAAAAAATTATTTTTTGAATAATTTACTATAGAAAAGGCAATCCCTGGCGTAATTAAAATTTGAGACACTAAAAAATTATTTTTTGAATAATTTACTATAGAAAAGGCAATCCCTGGCGTAATTAAAATTTGAGACACTAAACAATTATTTTTTGAATAATTTACTATAGAAAAGGCAATCCCTGTCGTAATTAAAATTTTAGACAGAAAAAAAATAATTTTTGCAAAATTTACTATAGAAAAGGCAATCCCTGGCGTAATTAAAATTTGAGACAGAAAAAAATTAATTTTTGCAAAATTTACTATAGAAAAGGCAATCCCTGGCGTAATTAAAATTTGAGACAGTAAAAAATTATTTTTTGAATAATTTACTATAGAAAAGCAATCCCTGGCGTAATTAAAATTTGAGACACTAAACAATTATTTTTTGCAAAATTTACTATAGAAAAGGCAATCCCTGGCGTAATTAAAATTTGCGACAGTAAAAAATTAGTTTTTGCAAAATTTACTATAGAAAAGGCAATCCCTGGCGTAATTAAATTTTGCGACAGTAAAAAATTATTTTTTGAATAATTTACTATAGAAAAGGCAATCCCTGGCGTAATTAAAATTTGCGACACTAAGCAATTATTTTTTGCAAAATTTACTATAGAAAAGGCAATCCCTGTCGTAATTAAAATTTGAGACAGTAAAAAATGAATTTTTGAATAATTTACTATAGAAAAGGCAATCCCTGGCGTAATTAAAATTTGCGACACTAAACAATTAGTTTTTGCAAAATTTACTATAGAAAAGGCAATCCCTGGCGTAATTAAAATTTGAGACAGTAAAAAATTATTTTTTGAATAATTTACTATAGAAAAGTCAATCCCTGGCGTAATTAAAATTTGCGACAGAAAAAAATTATTTTTTGAATAATTTACTATAGAAAAGGCAATCCCTGGCGTAATTAAAATTTGCGACACTAAACAATTATTTTTTGCAAAATTTACTATAGAAAAGGCAATCCCTGGCGAAATTAAAATTTGAGACAGTAAAAAATGAATTTTTGAATAATTTACTATAGAAAAGGCAATCCCTGGCGTAATTAAAATTTGAGACAGTAAAAAATGAATTTTTGAATAATTTACTATAGAAAAGGCAATCCCTGGCGTAATTAAAATTTGCGACAGAAAAAAATTAATTTTTGCAAAATTTACTATAGAAAAGGCAATCCCTGGCGTAATTAAAATTTGAGACAGTAAAAAATTATTTTTTGAATAATTTACTATAGAAAAGCAATCCCTGGCGTAATTAAAATTTGAGACACTAAACAATTATTTTTTGCAAAATTTACTATAGAAAAGGCAATCCCTGGCGTAATTAAAATTTGCGACAGTAAAAAATTAGTTTTTGCAAAATTTACTATAGAAAAGGCAATCCCTGGCGTAATTAAAATTTGAGACAGAAAAAAATTAATTTTTGCAAAATTTACTATAGAAAAGGCAATCCCTGGCGTAATTAAAATTTGAGACAGTAAAAAATTATTTTTTGAATAATTTACTATAGAAAAGCAATCCCTGGCGTAATTAAAATTTGAGACACTAAACAATTATTTTTTGCAAAATTTACTATAGAAAAGGCAATCCCTGGCGTAATTAAAATTTGCGACAGTAAAAAATTAGTTTTTGCAAAATTTACTATAGAAAAGGCAATCCCTGGCGTAATTAAAATTTGAGACAGTAAAAAATTATTTTTTGAATAATTTACTATAGAAAAGGCAATCCCTGGCGTAATTAAAATTTGCGACAGAAAAAAATTAATTTTTGCAAAATTTACTATAGAAAAGGCAATCCCTGGCGTAATTAAAATTTGAGACAGTAAAAAATTATTTTTTGAATAATTTACTATAGAAAAGCAATCCCTGGCGTAATTAAAATTTGAGACACTAAACAATTATTTTTTGCAAAATTTACTATAGAAAAGGCAATCCCTGGCGTAATTAAAATTTGCGACAGTAAAAAATTAGTTTTTGCAAAATTTACTATAGAAAAGGCAATCCCTGGCGTAATTAAAATTTGAGACAGAAAAAAATTAATTTTTGCAAAATTTACTATAGAAAAGGCAATCCCTGGCGTAATTAAAATTTGAGACAGTAAAAAATTATTTTTTGAATAATTTACTATAGAAAAGCAATCCCTGGCGTAATTAAAATTTGAGACACTAAACAATTATTTTTTGCAAAATTTACTATAGAAAAGGCAATCCCTGGCGTAATTAAAATTTGCGACAGTAAAAAATTAGTTTTTGCAAAATTTACTATAGAAAAGGCAATCCCTGGCGTAATTAAAATTTGAGACAGTAAAAAATTATTTTTTGAATAATTTACTATAGAAAAGTCAATCCCTGGCGTAATTAAAATTTGCGACAGAAAAAAATTATTTTTTGAATAATTTACTATAGAAAAGGCAATCCCTGGCGTAATTAAAATTTGCGACACTAAACAATTATTTTTTGCAAAATTTACTATAGAAAAGGCAATCCCTGGCGAAATTAAAATTTGAGACAGTAAAAAATGAATTTTTGAATAATTTACTATAGAAAAGGCAATCCCTGGCGTAATTAAAATTTGAGACAGTAAAAAATGAATTTTTGAATAATTTACTATAGAAAAGGCAATCCCTGGCGTAATTAAAATTTGCGACAGAAAAAAATTAATTTTTGCAAAATTTACTATAGAAAAGGCAATCCCTGGCGTAATTAAAATTTGAGACAGTAAAAAATTATTTTTTGAATAATTTACTATAGAAAAGCAATCCCTGGCGTAATTAAAATTTGAGACACTAAACAATTATTTTTTGCAAAATTTACTATAGAAAAGGCAATCCCTGGCGTAATTAAAATTTGCGACAGTAAAAAATTAGTTTTTGCAAAATTTACTATAGAAAAGGCAATCCCTGGCGTAATTAAAATTTGAGACAGTAAAAAATTATTTTTTGAATAATTTACTATAGAAAAGGCAATCCCTGGCGTAATTAAAATTTGCGACAGAAAAAAATTAATTTTTGCAAAATTTACTATAGAAAAGGCAATCCCTGGCGTAATTAAAATTTGAGACAGTAAAAAATTATTTTTTGAATAATTTACTATAGAAAAGCAATCCCTGGCGTAATTAAAATTTGAGACACTAAACAATTATTTTTTGCAAAATTTACTATAGAAAAGGCAATCCCTGGCGTAATTAAAATTTGCGACAGTAAAAAATTAGTTTTTGCAAAATTTACTATAGAAAAGGCAATCCCTGGCGTAATTAAAATTTGAGACAGAAAAAAAATTAATTTTTGCAAAATTTACTATAGAAAAGGCAATCCCTGGCGTAATTAAAATTTGAGACAGTAAAAAATTATTTTTTGAATAATTTACTATAGAAAAGCAATCCCTGGCGTAATTAAAATTTGAGACACTAAACAATTATTTTTTGCAAAATTTACTATAGAAAAGGCAATCCCTGGCGTAATTAAAATTTGCGACAGTAAAAAATTAGTTTTTGCAAAATTTACTATAGAAAAGGCAATCCCTGGCGTAATTAAAATTTGCGACAGTAAAAAATTATTTTTGAATAATTTACTATAGAAAAGGCAATCCCTGGCGTAATTAAAATTTGCGACACTAAGCAATTATTTTTTGCAAAATTTACTATAGAAAAGGCAATCCCTGGCATAATTAAAATTTGAGACAGTAAAAAATGAATTTTTGAATAATTTACTATAGAAAAGGCAATCCCTGGCGTAATTAAAATTTGCGACAGAAAAAATTTATTTTTTGAATAATTTACTATAGAAAAGGCAATCCCTGGCGTAATTAAAATTTGAGAGAGTAAAAAATGAATTTTTGAATAATTTACTATAGAAAAGGCAATCCCTGGCGTAATTAAAATTTGCGACAGAAAAAAATTATTTTTTGAATAATTTACTATAGAAAAGGCAATCCCTGGCGTAATTAAAATTTGAGACACTAAAAAATTATTTTTTGAATAATTTACTATAGAAAAGGCAATCCCTGGCGTAATTAAAATTTGAGACACTAAACAATTATTTTTTGAATAATTTACTATAGAAAAGGCAATCCCTGGCGTAATTAAAATTTTAGACAGAAAAAAAATAATTTTTGCAAAATTTACTATAGAAAAGGCAATCCCTGGCGTAATTAAAATTTGAGACAGAAAAAAATTAATTTTTGCAAAATTTACTATAGAAAAGGCAATCCCTGGCGTAATTAAAATTTGAGACAGTAAAAAATTATTTTTTGAATAATTTACTATAGAAAAGCAATCCCTGGCGTAATTAAAATTTGAGACACTAAACAATTATTTTTTGCAAAATTTACTATAGAAAAGGCAATCCCTGGCGTAATTAAAATTTGCGACAGTAAAAAATTAGTTTTTGCAAAATTTACTGTAGAAAAGGCAATCCCTGGCGTAATTAAAATTTGCGACAGTAAAAAATTATTTTTTGAATAATTTACTATAGAAAAGGCAATCCCTGGCGTAATTAAAATTTGCGACACTAAGCAATTATTTTTTGCAAAATTTACTATAGAAAAGGCAATCCCTGTCGTAATTAAAATTTGAGACAGTAAAAAATGAATTTTTGAATAATTTAATATAGAAAAGGCAATCCCTGGCGTAATTAAAATTTGCGACACTAAACAATTAGTTTTTGCAAAATTTACTATAGAAAAGGCAATCCCTGGCGTAATTAAAATTTGAGACAGTAAAAAATTATTTTTTGAATAATTTACTATAGAAAAGTCAATCCCTGGCGTAATTAAAATTTGCGACAGAAAAAAATTATTTTTTGAATAATTTACTATAGAAAAGGCAATCCCTGGCGTAATTAAAATTTGCGACACTAAACAATTATTTTTTGCAAAATTTACTATAGAAAAGGCAATCCCTGGCGAAATTAAAATTTGAGACAGTAAAAAATGAATTTTTGAATAATTTACTATAGAAAAGGCAATCCCTGGCGTAATTAAAAGTTGAGACAGTAAAAAATGAATTTTTGAATAATTTACTATAGAAAAGGCAATCCCTGGCGTAATTAAAATTTGCGACAGAAAAAAATTAATTTTTGCAAAATTTACTATAGAAAAGGCAATCCCTGGCGTAATTAAAATTTGAGACAGTAAAAAATTATTTTTTGAATAATTTACTATAGAAAAGCAATCCCTGGCGTAATTAAAATTTGAGACACTAAACAATTATTTTTTGCAAAATTTACTATAGAAAAGGCAATCCCTGGCGTAATTAAAATTTGCGACAGTAAAAAATTAGTTTTTGCAAAATTTACTATAGAAAAGGCAATCCCTGGCGTAATTAAAATTTGAGACAGTAAAAAATTATTTTTTGAATAATTTACTATAGAAAAGCAATCCCTGGCGTAATTAAAATTTGAGACACTAAACAATTATTTTTTGCAAAATTTACTATAGAAAAGGCAATCCCTGGCGTAATTAAAATTTGCGACAGTAAAAAATTAGTTTTTGCAAAATTTACTATAGAAAAGGCAATCCCTGGCGTAATTAAAATTTGCGACAGTAAAAAATTATTTTTTGAATAATTTACTATAGAAAAGGCAATCCCTGGCGTAAATAAAATTTGCGACACTAAGCAATTTTTTTTTTGCAAAATTTACTATAGAAAAGGCAATCCCTGTCGTAATTAAAATTTGAGACAGTAAAAAATGAATTTTTGAATAATTTACTATAGAAAAGGCAATCCCTGGCGTAATTAAAATTTGCGACACTAAACAATTAGTTTTTGCAAAATTTACTATAGAAAAGGCAATCCCTGGCGTAATTAAAATTTGAGACAGTAAAAAATTATTTTTTGAATAATTTACTATAGAAAAGTCAATCCCTGGCGTAATTAAAATTTGCGACAGAAAAAAATTATTTTTTGAATAATTTACTATAGAAAAGGCAATCCCTGGCGTAATTAAAATTTGCGACACTAAACAATTATTTTTTGCAAAATTTACTATAGAAAAGGCAATCCCTGGCGAAATTAAAATTTGAGACAGTAAAAAATGAATTTTTGAATAATTTACTATAGAAAAGGCAATCCCTGGCGTAATTAAAATTTGAGACAGTAAAAAATGATTTTTTGAATAATTTACTATAGAAAAGGCAATCCCTGGCGTAATTAAAATTTGCGACAGAAAAAAATTAATTTTTGCAAAATTTACTATAGAAAAGGCAATCCCTGGCGTAATTAAAATTTGAGACAGTAAAAAATTATTTTTTGAATAATTTACTATAGAAAAGGCAATCCCTGGCGTAATTAAAATTTGAGACACTAAACAATTATTTTTTGCAAAATTTACTATAGAAAAGGCAATCCCTGGCGTAATTAAAATTTGAGACACAAAAAAATTATTTTTTGAATAATTTACTATAGAAAAGGCAATCCCTGGCGTAATTAAAATTTGAGACACTAAACAATTATTTTTTGCAAAATTTACTATAGAAAAGGCAATCCCTGGCGTAATTAAAATTTGAGACACTAAAAAATTATTTTTTGAATAATTTACTATAGAAAAGGCAATCCCTGGCGTAATTAAAATTTGAGACACTAAACAATTATTTTTTGCAAAATTTACTATAGAAAAGGCAATCCCTGGCGTAATTAAAATTTGAGACGCTAAACAATTATTTTTTGAATAATTTACTATAGAAAAGGCAATCCCTGGCGTAATTAAAATTTGAGACAGAAAAAAATTAATTTTTGCAAAATTTACTATAGAAAAGGCAATCCCTGGCGTAATTAAAATTTGAGACAGAAAAAAATTAATTTTTGCAAAATTTACTATAGAAAAGGCAATCCCTGGCGTAATTAAAATTTGAGACAGTAAAAAATTATTTTTTGAATAATTTACTATAGAAAAGCAATCCCTGGCGTAATTAAAATTTGAGACACTAAACAATTATTTTTTGCAAAATTTACTATAGAAAAGGCAATCCCTGGCGTAATTAAAATTTGCGACAGTAAAAAATTAGTTTTTGCAAAATTTACTATAGAAAAGGCAATCCCTGGCGTAATTAAAATTTGCGACGGTAAAAAATGAATTTTTGAATAATTTACTATAGAAAAGGCAATCCCTGGCGTAATTAAAATTTGCGACACTAAACAATTAGTTTTTGCAAAATTTATTATAGAAAAGGCAATCCCTGGCGTAATTAAAATTTGCGACAGTATAAAATTATTTTTTGAATAATTTACTATAGAAAAGGCAATCCCTGGCGTAATTAAAATTTGAGACAGTAAAAAATGAATTTTTGAATAATTTGCTATAGAAAAGGCAATCCCTGTCGTAATTAAAATTTGAGACAGTAAAAAATTAATTTTTGAATAATTTACTATAGAAAAGGCAATCCCTGGCGCAATTAAAATTTCCGACAGAAAAAAATTAATTTTTGCAAAATTTACTATAGAAAAGGTAATCCCTGGCATAATTAAAATTTGCGACAGTATAAAATTATTTTTTGAATAATTTACTATAGAAAAGGCAATCCCTGGCGTAATTAAAATTTGCGACAGTATAAAATTATTTTTTGAATAATTTACTATAGAAAAGGGATTGGCGTAATTAAAATTTGAGACAGTAAAAAATGAATTTTTGAATAATTTACTATAGAAAAGGCAATCCCTAGCGTAATTAAAATTTGAGACAGTAAAAAATGAATTTTTGAATAATTTACTATAGAAAAGGCAATCCCTAGCGTAATTAAAATTTGAGACAGTAAAAAATGAATTTTTGAATAATTTACTATAGAAAAGGCAATCCCTGGCGTAATTAAAATTTGCGACAGAAAAAAATTAATTTTTGAATAATTTACTATAGAAAAGGCAATCCCTAGCGTAATTATAATTTGCGACAGTAAAAAATTATTTTTTGAATAATTTACTATAGAAAAGGCAATCCCTGGCGTAATTAAAATTTGAGACACTAAACAATTATTTTTTGCAAAATTTACTATAGAAAAGGCAATCCCTGGCGTAATTAAAATTTGAGACACTAAAAAATTATTTTTTGAATAATTTACTATAGAAAAGGCAATCCCTGGCGTAATTAAAATTTGAGACACTAAACAATTATTTTTTGCAAAATTTACTATAGAAAAGGCAATCCCTGGCGTAATTAAAATTTGAGACACTAAAAAATTATTTTTTGAATAATTTACTATAGAAAAGGCAATCCCTGGCGTAATTAAAATTTGAGACACTAAACAATTAATTTTTGCAAAATTTACTATAGAAAAGGCAATCCCTGGCGTATTTAAAATTTGAGACAGTAAAAAATTATTTTTTGAATAATTTACTATAGAAAAGCAATCCCTGGCGTAATTAAAATTTGCGACACTAAACAATTAGTTTTTGCAAAATTTACTATAGAAAAGGCAATCCCTGGCGTAATTAAAATTTGAGACAGTAAAAAAATATTTTTTGAATAATTTACTATAGAAAAGGCAATCCCTGGCGTAATTAAAATTTGCGACAGAAAAAATTATTTTTTGAATAATTTACTATAGAAAAGGCAATCCCTGGCGTAATTAAAATTTGCGACACTAAACAATTATTTTTTGCAAAATTTACTATAGAAAAGGCAATCCCTGGCGAAATTAAAATTTGAGACAGTAAAAAATGAATTTTTGAATAATTTACTATAGAAAAGGCAATCCCTGGCGTAATTAAAATTTGAGACAGTAAAAAATGAATTTTTGAATAATTTACTATAGAAAAGGCAATCCCTGGCGTAATTAAAATTTGCGACAGAAAAAAATTAATTTTTGCAAAATTTACTATAGAAAAGGCAATCCCTGGCGTAATTAAAATTTGAGACAGTAAAAAATTATTTTTTGAATAATTTACTATAGAAAAGGCAATCCCTGGCGTAATTAAAATTTGAGACACTAAACAATTATTTTTTGCAAAATTTACTATAGAAAAGGCAATCCCTGGCGTAATTAAAATTTGAGACACTAAAAAATTATTTTTTGAATACTTTACTATAGAAAAGGCAATCCCTGGCGTAATTAAAATTTGAGACACTAAACAATTATTTTTTGCAAAATTTACTATAGAAAAGGCAATCCCTGGCGTAATTAAAATTTGAGACACTAAACAATTATTTTTTGAATAATTTACTATAGAAAAGACAATCCCTGGCGTAATTAAAATTTGAGACAGAAAAAAATTAATTTTTGCAAAATTTACTATAGAAAAGGCAATCCCTGGCGTAATTAAAATTTGAGACAGAAAAAAATTAATTTTTGCAAAATTTACTATAGAAAAGGCAATCCCTGGCGTAATTAAAATTTGAGACAGTAAAAAATTATTTTTTGAATAATTTACTATAGAAAAGCAATCCCTGGCGTAATTAAAATTTGAGACACTAAACAATTATTTTTTGCAAAATTTACTATAGAAAAGGCAATCCCTGGCGTAATTAAAATTTGCGACAGTAAAAAATTAGTTTTTGCAAAATTTACTATAGAAGAGAGCAATCCCTGGCGTAATTAAAATTTGCGACAGTAAAAAATTATTTTTTGAATAATTTACTGTAGAAAAGGCAATCCCTGGCGTAATTAAAATTTGCGACACTAAACAATTATTTTTTGCAAAATTTACTATAGAAAAGGCAATCCCTGGCGTAATTAAAATTTGAGACAGTAAAAAATGAATTTTTGAATAATTTACTATAGAAAAGGCAATCCCTGGCGTAATTAAAATTTGCGACACTAAACAATTAGTTTTTGCAAAATTTACTATAGAAAAGGCAATCCCTGGCGTAATTAAAATTTGCGACAGTATAAAATTATTTTTTGAATAATTTACTATAGAAAAGGCAATCCCTGGCGTAATTAAAATTTGAGACAGTAAAAAATGAATTTTTGAATAATTTACTATAGAAAAGGCAATCCCTGTCGTAATTAAAATTTGAGACAGTAAAAAATTAATTTTTGAATAATTTACTATAGAAAAGGCAATCCCTGGCGCAATTAAAATTTCCGACAGAACAAAATTAATTTTTGCAAAATTTACTATAGAAAAGGTAATCCCTGACATAATTAAAATTTGCGACAGTATAAAATTATTTTTTGAATAATTTACTATAGAAAAGGCAATCCTTGGCGTAATTAAAATTTGCGACAGTATAAAATTATTTTTTTGAATAATTTACTATAGAAAAGGGATTGGCGTAATTAAAATTTGAGACAGTAAAAACTGATTTTTTGAATAATTTACTATAGAAAAGGCAATCCCTAGCGTAATTAAAATTTGAGACAGTAAAAAATGAATTTTTGAATAATTTACTATAGAAAAGGTAATCCCTGGCGTAATTAAAATTCGCGACAGAAAAAAATTAATTTTTGAATAATTTACTATAGAAAAGGCAATCCCTGGCGTAATTAAAATTTGCGACAGTAAAAAATTATTTTTTGAATAATTTACTATAGAAAAGGCAATCCCTGGCGTAATTAAAATTTGAGACAGTAAAAAATGAATTTTTGAATAATTTGCTATAGAAAAGGCAATCCCTGTCGTAATTAAAATTTGAGACAGTAAAAAATTAATTTTTGAATAATTTACTATAGAAAAGGCAATCCCTGGCGCAATTAAAATTTCCGACAGAAAAAAATTAATTTTTGCAAAATTTACTATAGAAAAGGTAATCCCTGGCATAATTAAAATTTGCGACAGTATAAAATTATTTTTTGAATAATTTACTATAGAAAAGGCAATCCCTGGCGTAATTAAAATTTGCGACAGTATAAAATTATTTTTTGAATAATTTACTATAGAAAAGGGATTGGCGTAATTAAAATTTGAGACAGTAAAAAATGAATTTTTGAATAATTTACTATAGAAAAGGCAATCCCTAGCGTAATTAAAATTTGAGACAGTAAAAAATGAATTTTTGAATAATTTACTATAGAAAAGGCAATCCCTAGCGTAATTAAAATTTGAGACGGTAAAAAATGAATTTTTGAATAATTTACTATAGAAAAGGCAATCCCTGGCGTAATTAAAATTTGCGACACTAAACAATTAGTTTTTGCAAAATTTATTATAGAAAAGGCAATCCCTGGCGTAATTAAAATTTGCGACAGTATAAAATTATTTTTTGAATAATTTACTATAGAAAAGGCAATCCCTGGCGTAATTAAAATTTGAGACAGTAAAAAATGAATTTTTGAATAATTTGCTATAGAAAAGGCAATCCCTGTCGTAATTAAAATTTGAGACAGTAAAAAATTAATTTTTGAATAATTTACTATAGAAAAGGCAATCCCTGGCGCAATTAAAATTGCCGACAGAAAAAAATTAATTTTTGCAAAATTTACTATAGAAAAGGTAATCCCTGGCATAATTAAAATTTGCGACAGTATAAAATTATTTTTTGAATAATTTACTATAGAAAAGGCAATCCCTGGCGTAATTAAAATTTGCGACAGTATAAAATTATTTTTTGAATAATTTACTATAGAAAAGGGATTGGCGTAATTAAAATTTGAGACAGTAAAAAATGAATTTTTGAATAATTTACTATAGAAAAGGCAATCCCTAGCGTAATTAAAATTTGAGACAGTAAAAAATGAATTTTTGAATAATTTACTATAGAAAAGGCAATCCCTAGCGTAATTAAAATTTGAGACAGTAAAAAATGAATTTTTGAATAATTTACTATAGAAAAGGCAATCCCTGGCGTAATTAAAATTTGCGACAGAAAAAAATTAATTTTTGAATAATTTACTATAGAAAAGGCAATCCCTGGCGTAATTATAATTTGCGACAGTAAAAAATTATTTTTTGAATAATTTACTATAGAAAAGGCAATCCCTGGCGTAATTAAAATTTGAGACACTAAACAATTATTTTTTGCAAAATTTACTATAGAAAAGGCAATCCCTGGCGTAATTAAAATTTGAGACACTAAAAAATTATTTTTTGAATAATTTACTATAGAAAAGGCAATCCCTGGCGTAATTAAAATTTGAGACACTAAACAATTATTTTTTGCAAAATTTACTATAGAAAAGGCAATCCCTGGCGTAATTAAAATTTGAGACACTAAAAAATTATTTTTTGAATAATTTACTATAGAAAAGGCAATCCCTGGCGTAATTAAAATTTGAGACACTAAACAATTAATTTTTGCAAAATTTACTATAGAAAAGGCAATCCCTGGCGTATTTAAAATTTGAGACAGTAAAAAATTATTTTTTGAATAATTTACTATAGAAAAGCAATCCCTGGCGTAATTAAAATTTGCGACACTAAACAATTAGTTTTTGCAAAATTTACTATAGAAAAGGCAATCCCTGGCGTAATTAAAATTTGAGACAGTAAAAAAATATTTTTTGAATAATTTACTATAGAAAAGGCAATCCCTGGCGTAATTAAAATTTGCGACAGAAAAAATTATTTTTTGAATAATTTACTATAGAAAAGGCAATCCCTGGCGTAATTAAAATTTGCGACACTAAACAATTATTTTTGCAAAATTTACTATAGAAAAGGCAATCCCTGGCGAAATTAAAATTTGAGACAGTAAAAAATGAATTTTTGAATAATTTACTATAGAAAAGGCAATCCCTGGCGTAATTAAAATTTGAGACAGTAAAAAATGAATTTTTGAATAATTTACTATAGAAAAGGCAATCCCTGGCGTAATTAAAATTTGCGACAGAAAAAAATTAATTTTTGCAAAATTTACTATAGAAAAGGCAATCCCTGGCGTAATTAAAATTTGAGACAGTAAAAAATTATTTTTTGAATAATTTACTATAGAAAAGGCAATCCCTGGCGTAATTAAAATTTGAGACACTAAACAATTATTTTTTGCAAAATTTACTATAGAAAAGGCAATCCCTGGCGTAATTAAAATTTGAGACACTAAAAAAATTATTTTTTGAATACTTTACTATAGAAAAGGCAATCCCTGGCGTAATTAAAATTTGAGACACTAAACAATTATTTTTTGCAAAATTTACTATAGAAAAGGCAATCCCTGGCGTAATTAAAATTTGAGACACTAAACAATTATTTTTTGAATAATTTACTATAGAAAAGACAATCCCTGGCGTAATTAAAATTTGAGACAGAAAAAAATTAATTTTTGCAAAATTTACTATAGAAAAGGCAATCCCTGGCGTAATTAAAATTTGAGACAGAAAAAAATTAATTTTTGCAAAATTTACTATAGAAAAGGCAATCCCTGGCGTAATTAAAATTTGAGACAGTAAAAAATTATTTTTTGAATAATTTACTATAGAAAAGCAATCCCTGGCGTAATTAAAATTTGAGACACTAAACAATTATTTTATGCAAAATTTACTATAGAAAAGGCAATCCCTGGCGTAATTAAAATTTGCGACAGTAAAAAATTAGTTTTTGCAAAATTTACTATAGAAGAGAGCAATCCCTGGCGTAATTAAAATTTGCGACAGTAAAAAATTATTTTTTGAATAATTTACTGTAGAAAAGGCAATCCCTGGCGTAATTAAAATTTGCGACACTAAACAATTATTTTTTGCAAAATTTACTATAGAAAAGGCAATCCCTGGCGTAATTAAAATTTGAGACAGTAAAAAATGAATTTTTGAATAATTTACTATAGAAAAGGCAATCCCTGGCGTAATTAAAATTTGCGACACTAAACAATTAGTTTTTGCAAAATTTACTATAGAAAAGGCAATCCCTGGCGTAATTAAAATTTGCGACAGTATAAAATTATTTTTTGAATAATTTACTATAGAAAAGGCAATCCCTGGCGTAATTAAAATTTGAGACAGTAAAAAATGAATTTTTGAATAATTTACTATAGAAAAGGCAATCCCTGTCGTAATTAAAATTTGAGACAGTAAAAAAATAATTTTTGAATAATTTACTATAGAAAAGGCAATCCCTGGCGCAATTAAAATTTCCGACAGAACAAAATTAATTTTTGCAAAATTTACTATAGAAAAGGTAATCCCTGACATAATTAAAATTTGCGACAGTATAAAATTATTTTTTGAATAATTTACTATAGAAAAGGCAATCCTTGGCGTAATTAAAATTTGCGACAGTATAAAATTATTTTTTGAATAATTTACTATAGAAAAGGGATTGGCGTAATTAAAATTTGAGACAGTAAAAACTGATTTTTTGAATAATTTACTATAGAAAAGGCAATCCCTAGCGTAATTAAAATTTGAGACAGTAAAAAATGAATTTTTGAATAATTTACTATAGAAAAGGTAATCCCTGGCGTAATTAAAATTCGCGACAGAAAAAAATTAATTTTTGAATAATTTACTATAGAAAAGGCAATCCCTGGCGTAATTAAAATTTGCGACAGTAAAAAATTATTTTTTGAATAATTTACTATAGAAAAGGCAATCCCTGGCGTAATTAAAATTTGCGAAAGAAAAAAATTAATTTTTGAATAATTTAATATAGAAAAGGCAATCCCTGGCGTAATTAAAACTTGCGACAGAAAAAATTTATTTTTTGAATAATTTACTATAGAAAAGGCAATCCCTGGCGTAATTAAAATTTGAGAGAGTAAAAAATGAATTTTTGATTAATTTACTATAGAAAAGGCAATCCCTGGCGTAATTATAATTTGCGACAGTAAACAATTATTTTTGGAATAATTTACTATAGAAAAGGCAATCCCTGGCGTAATTAAAATTTGAGACAGTAAAAAATGAATTTTTGAATAATTTACTATACAAAAGGCAATCCCTGGCGTATTTAAAATTTGCAACAGTAAAAAATTATTTTTTGAATATTTTACTATAGAAAAGGCAATCCCTGGCGTAATTAAAATTTGCGACACTAAACAATTAGTTTTTGCAAAATTTACTATAGAAAAGGCAATCCCTGGCGTAATTAAAATTTGCGACAGTATAAAATTATTTTTGAATAATTTACTATAGAAAAGGCAATCCCTGGCGTAATTAAAATTTGAGACAGTAAAAAATGATTTTTTGAATAATTTACTATAGAAAAGGCAATCCCTGGCGTAATTAAAATTTGAGACAGTAAAAAATGAATTTTTGAATAATTTACTATAGAAAAGGCAATCCCTGGCGTAATTAAAATTTGCAACAGTAAAAAATTATTTTTTGCAAAATTTACTATAGAAAAGGCAATCCCTGGCGTAATTATAATTTGCGACAGTAAACAATTATTTTTTGAATAATTTACTATAGAAAAGGCAATCCCTGGCGTAATTAAAATTTGCGACAGTAAAAAATTAATTTTTGAATAATTTACTATAGAAAAGGCAATCCCTGGCGTAATTAAAATTTGAGACAGTAAAAAATTATTTTTTGAATAATTTACTATAGAAAAGGCAATCCCTGGCGTAATTAAAATTTGCGACAGTAAAAAATTATTTTTTGAATAATTTACTATAGAAAAGGCAATCCCTGGCGTAATTAAAATTTGAGACAGTAAAAAATTATTTTTTGAATAATTTACTATAGAAAAGGCAATCCCTGGCGTAATTAAAATTTGAGACAGTAAAAAATGAATTTTTGAATAATTTACTATAGAAAAGGCAATCCCTGGCGTAATTAAAATTTGAGACAGTAAAAAATGAATTTTTGAATAATTTACTATAGAAAAGGCAATCCCTGGCGTAATTAAAATTTGCGACAGTAAAAAATTATTTTTTGAATAATTTACTATAGAAAAGGCAATCCCTGGCGTAATTAAAATTTGCGACAGAAAAAAATTATTTTTTGAATAATTTACTATAGAAAAGGCAATCCCTGGCGTAATTAAAATTTGCGACACTAAACAATTATTTTTTGCAAATTTACTATAGAAAAGGCAATCCCTGGCGTAATTAAAATTTGAGACAGTAAAAAATGAATTTTTGAATAATTTACTATAGAAAAGGCAATCCCTGGCATAATTAAAATTTGAGACAGTAAAAAATGAATTTTTGAATAATTTACTATAGAAAAGGCAATCCCTGGCGTAGTTAAAATTTGCGACAGAAAAAAATTAATTTTTGCAAAATTTACTATAGAAAAGGCAATCCCTGGCGTAATTAAAATTTGAGACAGTAAAAAATTATTTTTTGAATAATTTACTATAGAAAAGGCAATCCCTGGCGTAATTAAAACTTGAGACACTAAACAATTATTTTTTGCAAAATTTACTATAGAAAAGGCAATCCCTGGCGTAATTAAAATTTGAGACACTAAAAAATTATTTTTTGAATAATTTACTATAGAAAAGGCAATCCCTGGCGTAATTAAAATTTGAGACACTAAACAATTATTTTTTGAATAATTTACTATAGAAAAGGCAATCCCTGGCGTAATTAAAATTTTAGACAGAAAAAAATTAATTTTTGCAAAATTTACTATAGAAAAGGCAATCCCTGGCGTAATTAAAATTTGAGACAGAAAAAAAATAATTTTTGCAAAATTTACTATAGAAAAGGCAATCCCTGGCGTATTTAAAATTTGAGACAGTAAAAAATTATTTTTTGAATTATTTACTATAGAAAAGCAATCCCTGGCGTAATTAAAATTTGAGACACTAAACAATTATTTTTTGCAAAATTTACTATAGAAAAGGCAATCCCTGGCGTAATTAAAATTTGCGACAGTAAAAAGTTAGTTTTTGCAAAATTTACTATAGAAAAGGCAATCCCTGGCGTAATTAAAATTTGCGACAGTAAAAAATTATTTTTTGAATAATTTACTATAGAAAAGGCAATCTCTGGCGTAATTAAAATTTGCGACACTAAACAATTATTTTTTGCAAAATTTACTATAGAAAAGGCAATCCCTGTCGTAATTAAAATTTGAGACAGTAAAAAAATATTTTTTGAATAATTTACTATAGAAAAGGCAATCCCTGGCGTAATTAAAATTTGCGACAGAAAAAATTATTTTTTGAATAATTTACTATAGAAAAGGCAATCCCTGGCGTAATTAAAATTTGCGACACTAAACAATTATTTTTTGCAAAATTTACTATAGAAAAGGCAATCCCTGGCGAAATTAAAATTTGAGACAGTAAAAAATGAATTTTTGAATAATTTACTATAGAAAAGGCAATCCCTGGCGTAATTAAAATTTGAGACAGTAAAAAATGAATTTTTGAATAATTTACTATAGAAAAGGCAATCCCTGGCGTAATTAAAATTTGCGACAGAAAAAAATTAATTTTTGCAAAATTTACTATAGAAAAGGCAATCCCTGGCGTAATTAAAATTTGAGACAGTAAAAAATTATTTTTTGAATAATTTACTATAGAAAAGGCAATCCCTGGCGTAATTAAAATTTGAGACACTAAACAATTATTTTTTGCAAAATTTACTATAGAAAAGGCAATCCCTGGCGTAATTATAATTTGCGACAGTAAACAATTATTTTTTGAATAATTTACTATAGAAAAGGCAATCCCTGGCGTAATTAAAATTTGCGACAGTAAAAAATGAATTTTTGAATAATTTACTATAGAAAAGGCAATCCCTGGCGTAATTAAAATTTGAGACAGTAAAAAATTATTTTTTGAATAATTTACTATAGAAAAGGCAATCCCTGGCGTAATTAAAATTTGCGACAGTAAAAAATTATTTTTTGAATAATTTACTATAGAAAAGGCAATCCCTGGCGTAATTAAAATTTGAGACAGTAAAAAATTATTTTTTGAATAATTTACTATAGAAAAGGCAATCCCTGGCGTAATTAAAATTTGAGACAGTAAAAAATGAATTTTTGAATAATTTACTATAGAAAAGGCAATCCCTGTCGTAATTAAAATTTGAGACAGTAAAAAATGAATTTTTGAATAATTTACTATAGAAAAGGCAATCCCTGGCGTAATTAAAATTTGCGACAGAAAAAAATTAATTTTTGCAAAATTTACTATAGAAAAGGCAATCCCTGGCGTAATTAAAATTTGAGACAGTAAAAAATTATTTTTTGAATAATTTACTATAGAAAAGGCAATCCCTGGCGTAATTAAAATTTGAGACACTAAACAATTATTTTTTGCAAAATTTACTATAGAAAAGGCAATCCCTGGCGTAATTATAATTTGCGACAGTAAACAATTATTTTTTGAATAATTTACTATAGAAAAGATTAAAATTTGCGACAGTAAAAAATGAATTTTTGAATAATTTACTATAGAAAAGGCAATCCCTGGCGTAATTAAAATTTGAGACAGTAAAAAATTATTTTTTGAATAATTTACTATAGAAAAGGCAATCCCTGGCGTAATTAAAATTTGCGACAGTAAAAAATTATTTTTTGAATAATTTACTATAGAAAAGGCAATCCCTGGCGTAATTAAAATTTGAGACAGTAAAAAATTATTTTTTGAATAATTTACTATAGAAAAGGCAATCCCTGGCGTAATTAAAATTTGAGACAGTAAAAAATGAATTTTTGAATAATTTACTATAGAAAAGGCAATCCCTGGCATAATTAAAATTTGAGACAGTAAAAAATGAATTTTTGAATAATTTACTATAGAAAAGGCAATCCCTGGCGTAGTTAAAATTTGCGACAGAAAAAAATTAATTTTTGCAAAATTTACTATAGAAAAGGCAATCCCTGGCGTAATTAAAATTTGAGACAGTAAAAAATTATTTTTTGAATAATTTACTATAGAAAAGGCAATCCCTGGCGTAATTAAAACTTGAGACACTAAACAATTATTTTTTGCAAAATTTACTATAGAAAAGGCAATCCCTGGCGTAATTAAAATTTGAGACACTAAAAAATTATTTTTTGAATAATTTACTATAGAAAAGGCAATCCCTGGCGTAATTAAAATTTGAGACACTAAACAATTATTTTTTGAATAATTTACTATAGAAAAGGCAATCCCTGGCGTAATTAAAATTTTAGACAGAAAAAAATTAATTTTTGCAAAATTTACTATAGAAAAGGCAATCCCTGGCGTAATTAAAATTTGAGACAGAAAAAAAATAATTTTTGCAAAATTTACTATAGAAAAGGCAATCCCTGGCGTATTTAAAATTTGAGACAGTAAAAAATTATTTTTTGAATTATTTACTATAGAAAAGCAATCCCTGGCGTAATTAAAATTTGAGACACTAAACAATTATTTTTTGCAAAATTTACTATAGAAAAGGCAATCCCTGGCGTAATTAAAATTTGCGACAGTAAAAAGTTAGTTTTTGCAAAATTTACTATAGAAAAGGCAATCCCTGGCGTAATTAAAATTTGCGACAGTAAAAAATTATTTTTTGAATAATTTACTATAGAAAAGGCAATCTCTGGCGTAATTAAAATTTGCGACACTAAACAATTATTTTTTGCAAAATTTACTATAGAAAAGGCAATCCCTGTCGTAATTAAAATTTGAGACAGTAAAAAAATATTTTTTGAATAATTTACTATAGAAAAGGCAATCCCTGGCGTAATTAAAATTTGCGACAGAAAAAATTATTTTTTGAATAATTTACTATAGAAAAGGCAATCCCTGGCGTAATTAAAATTTGCGACACTAAACAATTATTTTTTGCAAAATTTACTATAGAAAAGGCAATCCCTGGCGAAATTAAAATTTGAGACAGTAAAAAATGAATTTTTGAATAATTTACTATAGAAAAGGCAATCCCTGGCGTAATTAAAATTTGAGACAGTAAAAAATGAATTTTTGAATAATTTACTATAGAAAAGGCAATCCCTGGCGTAATTAAAATTTGCGACAGAAAAAAATTAATTTTTGCAAAATTTACTATAGAAAAGGCAATCCCTGGCGTAATTAAAATTTGAGACAGTAAAAAATTATTTTTTGAATAATTTACTATAGAAAAGGCAATCCCTGGCGTAATTAAAATTTGAGACACTAAACAATTATTTTTTGCAAAATTTACTATAGAAAAGGCAATCCCTGGCGTAATTATAATTTGCGACAGTAAACAATTATTTTTTGAATAATTTACTATAGAAAAGGCAATCCCTGGCGTAATTAAAATTTGCGACAGTAAAAAATGAATTTTTGAATAATTTACTATAGAAAAGGCAATCCCTGGCGTAATTAAAATTTGAGACAGTAAAAAATTATTTTTTGAATAATTTACTATAGAAAAGGCAATCCCTGGCGTAATTAAAATTTGCGACAGTAAAAAATTATTTTTTGAATAATTTACTATAGAAAAGGCAATCCCTGGCGTAATTAAAATTTGAGACAGTAAAAAATTATTTTTTGAATAATTTACTATAGAAAAGGCAATCCCTGGCGTAATTAAAATTTGAGACAGTAAAAAATGAATTTTTGAATAATTTACTATAGAAAAGGCAATCCCTGTCGTAATTAAAATTTGAGACAGTAAAAAATGAATTTTGAATAATTTACTATAGAAAAGGCAATCCCTGGCGTAAATAAAATTTGCGACACTAAACAATTAGTTTTTGCAAAATTTACTATAGAAAAGGCAATCCCTGGCGTAATTAAAATTTGAGACACTAAAAAAATATTTTTTGAATAATTTACTATAGAAAGGCAATCCCTGGCGTAATTAAAATTTGAGACACTAAACAATTATTTTTTGAATAATTTACTATAGAAAAGGCAATCCCTGGCGTAATTAAAATTTTAGACAGAAAAAAATTAATTTTTGCAAAATTTACTATAGAAAAGGCAATCCCTGGCGTAATTAAAATTTGAGACAGAAAAAAATTAATTTTTGCAAAATTTACTATAGAAAAGGCAATCCCTGGCGTAATTAAAATTTGAGACACTAAAAAATTATTTTTTGAATAATTTACTATAGAAAAGGCAATCCCTGGCCGTAATTAAAATTTGAGACACTAAACAATTATTTTTTGAATAATTTACTATAGAAAAGGCAATCCCTGGCGTAATTAAAATTTTAGACAGAAAAAAATTAATTTTTGCAAAATTTACTATAGAAAAGGCAATCCCTGGCGTAATTAAAATTTGAGACAGTAAAAAATTATTTTTTGAATAATTTACTATAGAAAAGGCAATCCCTGGCGTAATTAAAACTTGAGACACTAAACAATTATTTTTTGCAAAATTTACTATAGAAAAGGCAATCCCTGGCGTAATTAAAATTTGCGACAGAAAAAAATTATTTTTTGAATAATTTACTATAGAAAAGGCAATCCCTGGCGTAATTAAAATTTGCGACACTAAACAATTATTTTTTGCAAAATTTACTATAGAAAAGGCAATCCCTGGCGTAATTAAAATTTGAGACAGTAAAAAATGAATTTTTGAATAATTTACTATAGAAAAGGCAATCCCTGGCATAATTAAAATTTGAGACAGTAAAAAAATGAATTTTAGAATAATTTACTATAGAAAAGGCAATCCCTGGCGTAATTAAAATTTGCGACAGAAAAAAATTAATTTTTGCAAAAATTTACTATAGAAAAGGCAATCCCTGGCGTAATTAAAATTTGAGACAGTAAAAAATTATTTTTTGAATAATTTACTATAGAAAAGGCAATCCCTGGCGTAATTAAAACTTGAGACACTAAACAATTATTTTTTGCAAAATTTACTATAGAAAAGGCAATCCTGGCGTAATTAAAAATTTGAGACACTAAAAAATTATTTTTTGAATAATTTACTATAGAAAAGGCAATCCCTGGCGTAATTAAAATTTGAGACACTAAACAATTATTTTTTGAATAATTTACTATAGAAAAGGCAATCCCTGGCGTAATTAAAATTTTAGACAGAAAAAAATTAATTTTTGCAAAATTTACTATAGAAAAGGCAATCCCTGGCGTAATTAAAATTTGAGACAGAAAAAAATTAATTTTTGCAAAATTTACTATAGAAAAGGCAATCCCTGGCGTATTTAAAATTTGAGACAGTAAAAAATTATTTTTTGAATTATTTACTATAGAAAAGCAATCCCTGGCGTAATTAAAATTTGAGACACTAAACAATTATTTTTTGCAAAATTTACTATAGAAAAGGCAATCCCTGGGCGTAATTAAAATTTGCGACAGAAAAAAATTAATTTTTGCAAAATTACTATAGAAAAGGCAATCCCTGGCGTAATTAAAATTTGCGACAGTAAAAAATTATTTTTTGAATAATTTACTATAGAAAAGGCAATCTCTGGCGTAATTAAAATTTGCGACACTAAACAATTATTTTTTGCAAAATTTACTATAGAAAAGGCAATCCCTGTCGTAATTAAAATTTGAGACAGTAAAAAAATATTTTTTGAATAATTTACTATAGAAAAGGCAATCCCTGGCGTAATTAAAATTTGCGACAGAAAAAATTATTTTTTGAATAATTTACTATAGAAAAGGCAATCCCTGGCGTAATTAAAATTTGCGACACTAAACAATTATTTTTTGAATAATTTACTATAGAAAAGGCAATCCCTGGCGTAATTAAAATTTGAGACAGAAAAAAATTAATTTTTGCAAAATTTACTATAGAAAAGGCAATCCCTGGCGTATTTAAAATTTGAGACAGTAAAAAATTATTTTTTGAATTATTTACTATAGAAAAGCAATCCCTGGCGTAATTAAAATTTGAGACACTAAACAATTATTTTTTGCAAAATTTACTATAGAAAAGGCAATCCCTGGCGTAATTAAAATTTGCGACAGAAAAAAATTAATTTTTGCAAAATTTACTATAGAAAAGGCAATCCCTGGCGTAATTAAAATTTGCGACAGTAAAAAATTATTTTTTGAATAATTTACTATAGAAAAGGCAATCTCTGGCGTAATTAAAATTTGCGACACTAAACAATTATTTTTTGCAAAATTTACTATAGAAAAGGCAATCCCTGTCGTAATTAAAATTTGAGACAGTAAAAAAATATTTTTTGAATAATTTACTATAGAAAAGGCAATCCCTGTCGTAATTAAAATTTGAGACAGTAAAAAAATATTTTTTGAATAATTTACTATAGAAAAGGCAATCCCTGGCGTAATTAAAATTTGCGACAGAAAAAATTATTTTTTGAATAATTTACTATAGAAAAGGCAATCCCTGGCGTAATTAAAATTTGCGACACTAAACAATTATTTTTTGCAAAATTTACTATAGAAAAGGCAATCCCTGGCGAAATTAAAATTTGAGACAGTAAAAAATGAATTTTTGAATAACTTACTATAGAAAAGGCAATCCCTGGCGTAATTAAAATTTGAGACAGTAAAAAATGAATTTTTGAATAATTTACTATAGAAAAGGCAATCCCTGGCGTAATTAAAATTTGCGACAGAAAAAAATTAATTTTTGCAAAATTTACTATAGAAAAGGCAATCCCTGGCGTAATTAAAATTTGAGACAGTAAAAAATTATTTTTTGAATAATTTACTATAGAAAAGGCAATCCCTGGCGTAATTAAAATTTGAGACACTAAACAATTATTTTTTGCAAAATTTACTATAGAAAAGGCAATCCCTGGCGTAATTATAATTTGCGACAGTAAACAATTATTTTTTGAATAATTTACTATAGAAAAGGCAATCCCTGGCGTAATTAAAATTTGCGACAGTAAAAAATTAATTTTTGAATAATTTACTATAGAAAAGGCAATCCCTGGCGTAATTAAAATTTGAGACAGTAAAAAATTATTTTTTGAATAATTTACTATAGAAAAGGCAATCCCTGGCGTAATTAAAATTTGCGACAGTAAAAAATTATTTTTTGAATAATTTACTATAGAAAAGGCAATCCCTGGCGTAATTAAAATTTGAGACAGTAAAAAATTATTTTTTGAATAATTTACTATAGAAAAGGCAATCCCTGGCGTAATTAAAATTTGAGACAGTAAAAAATGAATTTTTGAATAATTTACTATAGAAAAGGCAATCCCTGTCGTAATTAAAATTTGAGACAGTAAAAAATGAATTTTTGAATAATTTACTATAGAAAAGGCAATCCCTGGCGTAATTAAAATTTGCGACACTAAACAATTAGTTTTTGCAAAATTTACTATAGAAAAGGCAATCCCTGGCGTAATTAAAATTTGAGACACTAAAAAATTATTTTTTGAATAATTTACTATAGAAAAGGCAATCCCTGGCGTAATTAAAATTTGAGACACTAAACAATTATTTTTTGAATAATTTACTATAGAAAAGGCAATCCCTGGCGTAATTAAAATTTTAGACAGAAAAAAATTAATTTTTGCAAAATTTACTATAGAAAAGGCAATCCCTGGCGTAATTAAATTTGAGACAGAAAAAAAATTAATTTTTGCAAAATTTTACTATAGAAAAGGCAATCCCTGGCGTATTTAAAATTTGAGACAGTAAAAAATTATTTTTTGAATTATTTACTACAGAAAAGCAATCCCTGGCGTAATTAAATTTGAGACACTAAACAATTATTTTTTGCAAAATTTACTATAGAAAAGGCAATCCCTGGCGTAATTAAAATTTGCGACAGTAAAAAGTTAGTTTTTGCAAAATTTACTATAGAAAAGGCAATCCCTGGCGTAATTAAAATTTGCGACAGTAAAAAAATTATTTTTTGAATAATTTACTATAGAAAAGGCAATCTCTGGCGTAATTAAAATTTGCGACACTAAAACAATTATTTTTTGCAAAATTTACTATAGAAAAGGCAATCCCTGTCGTAATTAAAATTTGAGACAGTAAAAAAAATATTTTTTGAATAATTTACTATAGAAAAGGCAATCCCTGGCGTAATTAAAATTTGCGACAGAAAAAATTATTTTTTGAATAATTTACTATAGAAAAGGCAATCCCTGGCGTAATTAAAATTTTGCGACACTAAACAATTATTTTTTGCAAAATTTACTATAGAAAAGGCAATCCCTGGCGAAATTAGAATTTGAGACAGTAAAAAATGAATTTTTGAATAATTTACTATAGAAAAGGCAATCCCTGGCGTAATTAAAATTTGCGACAGAAAAAAATTAATTTTTGCAAAATTTACTATAGAAAAGGCAATCCCCTGGCGTAATTAAAATTTGCGACAGTAAAAAATTATTTTTTGAATAATTTACTGTAGAAAAGGCAATCCCTGGCCGTAATTAAAATTTGCGACACTAAACCATTATTTTTTGCAAAATTTACTATAGAAAAGGCAATCCCTGGCGTAATTAAAATTTGAGACAGTAAAAAATGAATTTTTGAATAATTTACTATAGAAAAGGCAATCCCTGGCATAATTAAAATTTGAGACAGTAAAAAAATGAATTTTTGAATAATTAACTATAGAAAAGGCAATCCCTGGCGTAGTTAAAATTTGCGACAGAAAAAAATTAATTTTTGCAAAATTTACTATAGAAAAGGCAATCCCTGGCGTAATTAAAATTTGAGACAGTAAAAAATTATTTTTTGAATAATTTACTATAGAAAAGGCAATCCCTGGCGTAATTAAAACTTGAGACACTAAACAATTATTTTTTGCAAAATTTACTATAGAAAAGGCAATCCCTGGCGTAATTAAAATTTGCGACAGAAAAAAATTATTTTTTGAATAATTTACTATAGAAAAGGCAATCCCTGGCGTAATTAAAATTTGCGACACTAAACAATTATTTTTTGCAAAATTTACTATAGAAAAGGCAATCCCTGGCGTAATTAAAATTTGAGACAGTAAAAAATGAATTTTTGAATAATTTACAATAGAAAAGGCAATCCCCTGGCATAATTAAAATTTGAGACAGTAAAAAATGAATTTTTGAATAATTTACTATAGAAAAGGCAATCCCTGGCGTAATTAAAATTTGCGACAGAAAAAAATTAATTTTTGCAAAATTTACTATAGAAAAGGCAATCCCTGGCGTAATTAAAATTTGAGACAGTAAAAAATTATTTTTTTGAATAATTTACTATAGAAAAGGCAATCCCTGGCGTAATTAAAACTTGAGACACTAAACAATTATTTTTTGCAAAATTTACTATAGAAAAGGCAATCCCTGGCGTAATTAAAATTTGAGACACTAAAAAATTATTTTTTGAATAATTTACTATAGAAAAGCAATCCCTGGCGTAATTAAAATTTGAGGACACTAAACAATTATTTTTTGAATAATTTACTATAGAAAAGGCAATCCCTGGCGTAATTAAAATTTTAGACAGAAAAAAATTAATTTTTGCAAAATTTACTATAGAAAAGGCAATCCCTGGCGTAATTAAAATTTGAGACAGAAAAAAAATTAATTTTTGCAAAATTTACTATAGAAAAGGCAATCCCTGGCGTATTTAAAATTTGAGACAGTAAAAAATTATTTTTTGAATTATTTACTATAGAAAAGCAATCCCTGGCGTAATTAAAATTTGAGACACTAAACAATTATTTTTTGCAAAATTTACTATAGAAAAGGCAATCCCTGGCGTAATTAAAATTTGCGACAGTAAAAAGTTTAGTTTTTGCAAAATTTACTATAGAAAAGGTAATCCCTGGCGTAATTAAAATTTGCGACAGTAAAAAATTATTTTTTTGAATAATTTACTATAGAAAAGGCAATCTCTGGCGTAATTAAAATTTGCGACACTGAAACAATTATTTTTTGCGAAAATTTACTATAGAAAAGGCAATCCCCTGTCGTAATTAAAATTTGAGACAGTAAAAAAATATTTTTTTGAATAATTTACTATAGAAAAGGCAATCCCTGGCGTAATTAAAATTTGCGACAGAAAAAATTATTTTTTGAATAATTACTATAAGAAAAGGCAATCCCTGGCGTAATTAAAATTTGCGACACTAAACAATTATTTTTTGCAAAATTTACTATAGAAAAGGCAATCCCTGGCGAAATTAAAATTTGAGACAGTAAAAAATGAATTTTTGAATAATTTACTATAGAAAAGGCAATCCCTGGCGTAATTAAAATTTGAGACAGTAAAAAAATGAATTTTTGAATAGTTTACTATAGAAAAGGCAATCCCTGGCGTAATTAAAATTTGCGACAGAAAAAAATTAATTTTTGCAAAATTTACTATAGAAAAGGCAATCCCTGGCGTAATTAAAATTTGAGACAGTAAAAAATTATTTTTTGAATAATTTACTATAGAAAAGGCAATCCCTGGCGTAATTAAAATTTGAGACACTAAACAATTATTTTTTGCAAAATTTACTATAGAAAAGGCAATCCCTGGCGTAATTAAAATTTGAGACACTAAAAAATTATTTTTTGAATAATTTACTATATAAAAGGCAATCCCTGGCGTAATTAAAATTTGAGACACTAAACAATTATTTTTTTGCAAAATTTACTATAGAAAAGGCAATCCCTGGCGTAATTAAAATTTGAGACACTAAACAATTATTTTTTGAATAATTTACTATAGAAAAGACAATCCCTGGCGTAATTAAAATTTGAGACAGAAAAAAATTAATTTTTGCAAAAATTTACTATAGAAAAGGCAATCCCTGGCGTAATTAAAATTTGAGACAGAAAAAAATTAATTTTTGCAAAATTTACTATAGAAAAGCAATCCCTGGCGTAATTAAAATTTGAGACAGTAAAAAATTATTTTTTGAATAATTTACTATAGAAAAGCAATCCCTGGCGTAATTAAAATTTGAGACACTAAACAATTATTTTTTGCAAAATTTACTATAGAAAAGGCAATCCCTGGAGTAATTAAAATTTGCGACAGTAAAAAATTAGTTTTTGCAAAATTTACTATAGAAAAGGCAATCCCTGGCGTAATTAAAATTGCGACAGTTAAAAAATTATTTTTTGAATAATTTACTGTAGAAAAGGCAATCCCTGGCGTAATTAAAATTTGCGACACTAAACAATTATTTTTTGCAAAATTTACTATAGAAAAGGCAATCCCTGGCGTAATTAAAATTTGAGACAGTAAAAAATGAATTTTTGAATAATTTACTACAGAAAAGGCAATCCCTGGCGTAATTAAAATTTGCGACACTAAACAATTAGTTTTTTGCAAAAATTTACTATAGAAAAGGCAATCCCTGGCGTAATTAAAATTTGCGACAGTATAAAATTATTTTTTGAATAATTTACTATAGAAAAGGCAATCCCTGGCGTAATTAAAATTTGAGACAGTAAAAAATGAATTTTTGAATAATTTAACTATAGAAAAGGCAATCCCTGTCGTAATTAAAATTTGAGACAGTAAAATATTAATTTTTGAATAATTTACTATAGAAAAGGCAATCCCTGGCGCAATTAAAATTTCCGACAGAACAAAATTAATTTTTGCAAAATTTACTATAGAAAAGGTAATCCCTGGCATAATTAAAATTTGCGACAGTATAAAAATTATTTTTTGAATAATTTACTATAGAAAAGGCAATCCCTGGCGTAATTAAAATTTGCGACAGTATAAAATTATTTTTTGAATAATTTACTATAGAAAAGGGATTGGCGTAATTAAAATTTGAGACAGTAAAAAATGATTTTTTGAATAATTTACTATAGAAAAGGCAATCCCTAGCGTAATTAAAATTTGAGACAGTAAAAAATGAATTTTTGAATAATTTACTATAGAAAAGGTAATCCCTGGCGTAATTAAAATTTGCGACAGAAAAAAATTAATTTTTGAATAATTTACTATAGAAAAGGCAATCCCTGGCGTAATTAAAATTTGCGACAGTAAAAAATTATTTTTTGAATAATTTACTATAGAAAAGGCAATCCCTGGCGTAATTAAAATTTGCGAAAGAAAAAAATTAATTTTTGAATAATTTAATATAGAAAAGGCAATCCCTGGCGTAATTAAAATTTGCGACAGAAAAAATTTATTTTTTGAATAATTTACTATAGAAAAGGCAATCCCTGGCGTAATTAAAATTTGAGAGAGTAAAAAACGAATTTTTGAATAATTTACTATAGAAAAGGCAATCCCTGGCGTAATTATAATTTGCGACAGTAAACAATTATTTTTGGAATAATTTACTATAGAAAAGGCAATCCCTGGCGTAATTAAAATTTGAGACAGTAAAAAATGAATTTTTGAATAATTTACTATACAAAAGGCAATCCCTGGCGTATTTAAAATTTGCAACAGTAAAAAATTATTTTTTAAATAATTTACTATAGAAAAGGCAATCCCTGGCGTAATTAAAATTTGCGACACTAAACAATTAGTTTTTGCAAAATTTACTATAGAAAAGGCAATCCCTGGCGTAATTAAAATTTGCGACAGTATAAAATTATTTTTTGAATAATTTACTATAGAAAAGGCAATCCCTGGCGTAATTAAAATTTGAGACAGTAAAAAATGATTTTTTGAATAATTTACTATAGAAAAGGCAATCCCTGGCGTAATTAAAATTTGAGACAGTAAAAAATGAATTTTTGAATAATTTACTATAGAAAAGGCAATCCCTGGCGTAATTAAAATTTGCAACAGTAAAAAATTATTTTTTGCAAAATTTACTATAGAAAAGGCAATCCCTGGCGTAATTATAATTTGCGACAGTAAACAATTATTTTTTGAATAATTTACTATAGAAAAGGCAATCCCTGGCGTAATTAAAATTTGCGACAGTAAAAAATTAATTTTTGAATAATTTACTATAGAAAAGGCAATCCCTGGCGTAATTAAAATTTGAGACAGTAAAAAATTATTTTTTGAATAATTTACTATAGAAAAGGCAATCCCTGGCGTAATTAAAATTTGCGACAGTAAAAAATTATTTTTTGAATAATTGACTATAGAAAAGGCAATCCCTGGCGTAATTAAAATTTGAGACAGTAAAAAATTATTTTTTGAATAATTTACTATAGAAAAGGCAATCCCTGGCGTAATTAAAATTTGAGACAGTAAAAAATGAATTTTTGAATAATTTACTATAGAAAAGGCAATCCCTGGCGTAATTAAAATTTGAGACAGTAAAAAATGAATTTTTGAATAATTTACTATAGAAAAGGCAATCCCTGGCGTAATTAAAATTTGCGACAGTAAAAAATTATTTTTTGAATAATTTACTATAGAAAAGGCAATCCCTGGCGTAATTAAAATTTGCGACAGAAAAAAATTATTTTTTGAATAATTTACTATAGAAAAGGCAATCCCTGGCGTAATTAAAATTTGCGACTCTAAACAATTATTTTTTGCAAAATTTACTATAGAAAAGGCAATCCCTGGCGTAATTAAAATTTGAGACAGTAAAAAATGAATTTTTGAATAATTTACTATAGAAAAGGCAATCCCTGGCATAATTAAAATTTGAGACAGTAAAAAATGAATTTTTGAATAATTTACTATAGAAAAGGCAATCCCTGGCGTAATTAAAATTTGCGACAGAAAAAAATTAATTTTTGCAAAATTTACTATAGAAAAGGCAATCCCTGGCGTAATTAAAATTTGAGACAGTAAAAAATTATTTTTTGAATAATTTACTATAGAAAAGGCAATCCCTGGCGTAATTAAAACTTGAGACACTAAACAATTATTTTTTGCAAAATTTACTATAGAAAAGGCAATCCCTGGCGTAATTAAAATTTGAGACACTAAAAAATTATTTTTTGAATAATTTACTATAGAAAAGGCAATCCCTGGCGTAATTAAAATTTGAGACACTAAACAATTATTTTTTGAATAATTTACTATAGAAAAGGCAATCCCTGGCGTAATTAAAATTTTAGACAGAAAAAAATTAATTTTTGCAAAATTTACTATAGAAAAGGCAATCCCTGGCGTAATTAAAATTTGAGACAGAAAAAAATTAATTTTTGCAAAATTTACTATAGAAAAGGCAATCCCTGGCGTAATTAAAATTTGAGACAGTAAAAAATTATTTTTTGAATAATTTACTATAGAAAAGCAATCCCTGGCGTAATTAAAATTTGAGACACTAAACAATTATTTTTTGCAAAATTTACTATAGAAAAGGCAATCCCTGGCGTAATTAAAATTTGCGACAGTAAAAAATTAGTTTTTGCAAAATTTACTATAGAAAAGGCAATCCCTGGCGTAATTAAAATTTGCGACAGTAAAAAATTATTTTTTGAATAATTTACTATAGAAAAGGCAATCCCTGGCGTAATTAAAATTTGCGACACTAAACAATTATTTTTTGCAAAATTTACTATAGAAAAGGCAATCCATGTCGTAATTAAAATTTGAGACAGTAAAAAATGAATTTTTGAATAATTTACTATAGAAAAGGCAATCCCTGGCGTAATTAAAATTTGCGACACTAAACAATTAGTTTTTGCAAAATTTACTATAGAAAAGGCAATCGCTGGCGTAATTAAAATTTGCGACAGTATAAAATTATTTTTTGAATAATTTACTATAGAAAAGGCAATCCCTGGCGTAATTAAAATTTGAGACAGTAAAAAATGAATTTTTGAATAATTTACTATAGAAAAGGCAATCCCTGGCGTAATTAAAATTTGAGACAGTAAAAAATTAATTTTTGAATAATTTACTATAGAAAAGGCAATCCCTGGCGCAATTAAAATTTCCGACAGAAAAAAATTAATTTTTGCAAAATTTACTATAGAAAAGGTAATCCCTGGCATAATTAAAATTTGCGACAGTATAAAATTATTTTTTGAATAATTTACTATAGAAAAGGCAATCCCTGGCGTAATTAAAATTTGCGACAGTATAAAATTATTTTTTGAATAATTTACTATAGAAAAGGGATTGGCGTAATTAAAATTTGAGACAGTAAAAAATGAATTTTTGAATAATTTACTATAGAAAAGGCAATCCCTAGCGTTATTAAAATTTGAGACAGTAAAAAATGAATTTTTGAATAATTTACTATAGAAAAGGTAATCCCTGGCGTAATTAAAATTTGCGACAGAAAAAAATTAATTTTTGAATAATTTACTATAGAAAAGGCAATCCCTGGCGTAATTAAAATTTGCGACAGTAAAAAATCATTTTTTGAATAATTTACTATAGAAAAGGCAATCCCTGGCGTAATTAAAATTTGCGAAAGAAAAAAATTAATTTTTGAATAATTTAATATAGAAAAGGCAATCCCTGGCGTAATTAAAATTTGCGACAAAAAAAATTTATTTTTTGAATAATTTACTATAGAAAAGGCAATCCCTGGCGTAATTAAAATTTGAGAGAGTAAAAAATGAATTTTTGAATAATTTACTATAGAAAAGGCAATCCCTGGCGTAATTATAATTTGCGACAGTAAACAAATATTTTTGGAATAATTTACTATAGAAAAGGCAATCCCTGGCGTAATTAAAATTTGAGACAGTAAAAAATGAATTTTTGAATAATTTACTATACAAAAGGCAATCCCTGGCGTGTTTAAAATTTGCAACAGTAAAAAATTATTTTTTGAATAATTTACTATAGAAAAGGCAATCCCTGGCGTAATTAAAATTTGCGACAGAAAAAAATTAATTTTTGAATAATTTACTATAGAAAAGGCAATCCCTATCGTAATTAAAATTTCCGACACTAAACAATAATTTTTTGCAAAATTTACTATAGAAAAGGCAATCCCTGGCGTAATTAAAATTTGAGACAGTAAAAAACGATTTTTTGAATAATTTACTATAGAAAAGGCAATCCCTGGCGTAATTAAAATTTGAGACAGTAAAAAATGAATTTTTGAATAATTTACTATAGAAAAGGCAATCCCTGGCGTAATTAAAATTTGCGACAGTAAAAAATTATTTTTTGAATAATTTACTATAGAAAAGGCAATCCCTGGCGTAATTAAAATTTGCGACAGAAAAAAATTATTTTTTGAATAATTTACTATAGAAAAGGCAATCCCTGGCGTAATTAAAATTTGCGACACTAAACAATTATTTTTTGCAAAATTTACTATAGAAAAGGCAATCCCTGGCGTAATTAAAATTTGAGACAGTAAAAAATGAATTTTTGAATAATTTACTATAGAAAAGGCAATCCCTGGCGTAATTAAAATTTGCGACACTAAACAATTAGTTTTTGCAAAATTTACTATAGAAAACGCAATCCCTGGCGTAATTAAAATTTGCGACAGTATAAAATTATTTTTTGAATAATTTACTATAGAAAAGGCAATCCCTGGCGTAATTAAAATTTGAGACAGTAAAAAATGAATTTTTGAATAATTTACTATAGAAAAGGCAATCCCTGTCGTAATTAAAATTTGAGACAGTAAAAAATTAATTTTTGAATAATTTACTATAGAAAAGGCAATCCCTGGCGCAATTAAAATTTCCGACAGAACAAAATTAATTTTTGCAAAATTTACTATAGAAAAGGTAATCCCTGGCATAATTAAAATTTGCGACAGTATAAAATTATTTTTTGAATAATTTGCTATAGAAAAGGCAATCCCTGGCGTAATTAAAATTTGCGACAGTATAAAATTATTTTTTGAATAATTTACTATAGAAAAGGGATTGGCGTAATTAAAATTTGAGACAGTAAAAAATGATTTTTTGAATAATTTACTATAGAAAAGGCAATCCCTAGCGTAATTAAAATTTGAGACAGTAAAAAATGAATTTTTGAATAATTTACTATAGAAAAGGTAATCCCTGGCGTAATTAAAATTTGCGACAGAAAAAAATTAATTTTTGAATAATTTACTATAGAAAAGGCAATCCCTGGCGTAATTAAAATTTGCGACAGTAAAAAATTATTTTTTGAATAATTTACTATAGAAAAGGCAATCCCTGGCGTAATTAAAATTTGCGAAAGAAAAAAATTAATTTTGAATAATTTAATATAGAAAAGGCAATCCCTGGCGTAATTAAAATTTGCGACAGAAAAAATTTATTTTTTGAATAATTTACTATAGAAAAGGCAATCCCTGGCGTAATTAAAATTTGAGAGAGTAAAAAACGAATTTTTGAATAATTTACTATAGAAAAGGCAATCCCTGGC
Source organism: Dioctria linearis (assembly GCA_963930735.1). Classification (NCBI taxonomy): domain Eukaryota; kingdom Metazoa; phylum Arthropoda; class Insecta; order Diptera; family Asilidae; genus Dioctria; species Dioctria linearis. Next base: position 6,295 of record CAWVNZ010002308.1, on the reverse strand, counting down.
GTAATTATAATTTGCGACAGTAAACAATTATTTTTGGAATAATTTACTATAGAAAAGGCAATCCCTGGCGTAATTAAAATTTGAGACAGTAAAAAATGAATTTTTGAATAATTTACTATACAAAAGGCAATCCCTGGCGTATTTAAAATTTGCAACAGTAAAAAATTATTTTTTAAATAATTTACTATAGAAAAGGCAATCCCTGGCGTAATTAAAATTTGCGACACTAAACAATTAGTTTTTGCAAAATTTACTATAGAAAAGGCAATCCCTGGCGTAATTAAAATTTGCGACAGTATAAAATTATTTTTTGAATAATTTACTATAGAAAAGGCAATCCCTGGCGTAATTAAAATTTGAGACAGTAAAAAATGATTTTTTGAATAATTTACTATAGAAAAGGCAATCCCTGGCGTAATTAAAATTTGAGACAGTAAAAAATGAATTTTGAATAATTTACTATAGAAAAGGCAATCCCTGGCGTAATTAAAATTTGCAACAGTAAAAAATTATTTTTTGCAAAATTTACTATAGAAAAGGCAATCCCTGGCGTAATTATAATTTGCGACAGTAAACAATTATTTTTTGAATAATTTACTATAGAAAAGGCAATCCCTGGCGTAATTAAAATTTGCGACAGTAAAAAATTAATTTTTGAATAATTTACTATAGAAAAGGCAATCCCTGGCGTAATTAAAATTTGAGACAGTAAAAAATTATTTTTTGAATAATTTACTATAGAAAAGGCAATCCCTGGCGTAATTAAAATTTGCGACAGTAAAAAAATTATTTTTTGAATAATTGACTATAGAAAAGGCAATCCCTGGCGTAATTAAAATTTGAGACAGTAAAAAATTATTTTTTGAATAATTTACTATAGAAAAGGCAATCCCTGGCGTAATTAAAATTTGAGACAGTAAAAAATGAATTTTTGAATAATTTACTATAGAAAAGGCAATCCCTGGCGTAACTAAAATTTGAGACAGTAAAAAATGAATTTTTGAATAATTACTATAGAAAAGGCAATCCCTGGCGTAATTAAAATTTGCGACAGTAAAAAATTATTTTTTGAATAATTTACTATAGAAAAGGCAATCCCTGGCGTAATTAAAATTTGCGACAGAAAAAAATTATTTTTTGAATAATTCACTATAGAAAAGGCAATCCCTGGCGTAATTAAAATTTGCGACTCTAAACAATTATTTTTTGCAAAATTTACTATAGAAAAGGCAATCCCTGGCGTAATTAAAATTTGAGACAGTAAAAAATGAATTTTTGAATAATTTACTATAGAAAAGGCAATCCCTGGCATAATTAAAATTTGAGACAGTAAAAAATGAATTTTTGAATAATTTACTATAGAAAAGGCAATCCCTGGCGTAATTAAAATTTGCGACAGAAAAAAATTAATTTTTGCAAAATTTACTATAGAAAAGGCAATCCCTGGCGTAATTAAAATTTGAGACAGTAAAAAATTATTTTTTGAATAATTTACTATAGAAAAGGCAATCCCTGGCGTAATTAAAACTTGAGACACTAAACAATTATTTTTTGCAAAATTTACTATAGAAAAGGCAATCCCTGGCGTAATTAAAATTTGAGACACTAAAAAATTATTTTTTGAATAATTTACTATAGAAAAGGCAATCCCTGGCGTAATTAAAATTTGAGACACTAAAACAATTATTTTTTGAATAATTTACTATAGAAAAAGCAATCCCTGGCGTAATTAAAATTTTAGACAGAAAAAAATTAATTTTTGCAAAATTTACTATAGAAAAGGCAATCCCTGGCGTAATTAAAATTTGAGACAGAAAAAAATTAATTTTTGCAAAATTTACTATAGAAAAGGCAATCCCTGGCGTAATTAAAATTTGAGACAGTAAAAAATTATTTTTTGAATAATTTACTATAGAAAAGCAATCCCTGGCGTAATTAAAATTTGAGACACTAAACAATTATTTTTTGCAAAATTTACTATAGAAAAGGCAATCCCTGGCGTAATTAAAATTTGCGACAGTAAAAAATTAGTTTTTGCAAAATTTACTATAGAAAAGGCAATCCCTGGCGTAATTAAAATTTGCGACAGTAAAAAATTATTTTTTGAATAATTTACTATAGAAAAGGCAATCCCTGGCGTAATTAAAATTTGCGACACCAAACAATTATTTTTTGCAAAATTTACTATAGAAAAGGCAATCCATGTCGTAATTAAAATTTGAGACAGTAAAAAATGAATTTTTGAATAATTTACTATAGAAAAGGCAATCCCTGGCGTAATTAAAATTTGCGACACTAAACAATTAGTTTTTGCAAAATTTACTATAGAAAAGGCAATCGCTGGCGTAATTAAATTTGCGACAGTATAAAATTATTTTTTGAATAATTTACTATAGAAAAGGCAATCCCTGGCGTAATTAAAATTTGAGACAGTAAAAAATGAATTTTTGAATAATTTACTATAGAAAAGGCAATCCCTGGCGTAATTAAAATTTGAGACAGTAAAAAATTAATTTTTGAATAATTTACTATAGAAAAGGCAATCCCTGGCGCAATTAAAATTTCCGACAGAAAAAAATTAATTTTTGCAAAATTTACTATAGAAAAGGTAATCCCTGGCATAATTAAAATTTGCGACAGTATAAAATTATTTTTTGAATAATTTTACTATAGAAAAGGCAATCCCTGGCGTAATTAAAATTTGCGACAGTATAAAATTATTTTTTGAATAATTTACTATAGAAAAGGCAATCCCTGGCGTAATTAAAATTTGCGACACTAAACAATTAGTTTTTGCAAAATTTACTATAGAAAAGGCAATCGCTGGCGTAATTAAAATTTGCGACAGTATAAAATTATTTTTTGAATAATTTACTATAGAAAAGGCAATCCCTGGCGTAATTAAAATTTGAGACAGTAAAAAATGAATTTTTGAATAATTTACTATAGAAAAGGCAATCCCTGGCGTAATTAAAATTTGAGACAGTAAAAAATTAATTTTTGAATAATTTACTATAGAAAAGGCAATCCCTGGCGCAATTAAAATTTCCGACAGAAAAAAATTAATTTTTGCAAAATTTACTATAGAAAAGGTAATCCCTGGCATAATTAAAATTTGCGACAGTATAAAATTATTTTTTGAATAATTTACTATAGAAAAGGCAATCCCTGGCGTAATTAAAATTTGCGACAATATAAAATTATTTTTTGAATAATTTACTATAGAAAAGGGATTGGCGTAATTAAAATTTGAGACAGTAAAAAAATGAATTTTTGAATAATTTACTATAGAAAAGGCAATCCCTAGCGTTATTAAAATTTGAGACAGTAAAAAATGAATTTTTGAATAATTTACTATAGAAAAGGTAATCCCTGGCGTAATTAAAATTTGCGACAGAAAAAAATTAATTTTTGAATAATTTACTATAGAAAAGGCAATCCCTGGCGTAATTAAAATTTGCGACAGTAAAAAATCATTTTTTGAATAATTTACTATAGAAAAGGCAATCCCTGGCGTAATTAAAATTTGCGAAAGAAAAAAATTAATTTTTGAATAATTTAATATAGAAAAGGCAATCCCTGGCGTAATTAAAATTTGCGACAAAAAAAATTTATTTTTTGAATAATTTACTATAGAAAAGGCAATCCCTGGCGTAATTAAAATTTGAGAGAGTAAAAAATGAATTTTTGAATAATTTACTATAGAAAAGGGCAATCCCTGGCGTAATTATAATTTGCGACAGTAAACAAATATTTTTGGAATAATTTACTATAGAAAAGGCAATCCCTGGCGTAATTAAAATTTGAGACAGTAAAAAATGAATTTTTGAATAATTTACTATACAAAAGGCAATCCCTGGCGTGTTTAAAATTTGCAACAGTAAAAAATTATTTTTTGAATAATTTACTATAGAAAAGGCAATCCCTGGCGTAATTAAAATTTGCGACAGAAAAAAATTAATTTTTGAATAATTTACTATAGAAAAGGCAATCCCTATCGTAATTAAAATTTCCGACACTAAACAATAATTTTTTGCAAAATTTACTATAGAAAAGGCAATCCCTGGCGTAATTAAAATTTGAGACAGTAAAAAACGATTTTTTGAATAATTTACTATAGAAAAGGCAATCCCTGGCGTAATTAAAATTTGAGACAGTAAAAAATGAATTTTTGAATAATTTACTATAGAAAAGGCAATCCCTGGCGTAATTAAAATTTGCGACAGTAAAAAATTATTTTTTGAATAATTTACTATAGAAAAGGCAATCCCTGGCGTAATTAAAATTTGCGACAGAAAAAAATTATTTTTTGAATAATTTACTATAGAAAAGGCAATCCCTGGCGTAATTAAAATTTGCGACACTAAAACAATTATTTTTTGCAAAATTTACTATAGAAAAGGCAATCCCTGGCGTAATTAAAATTTGAGACAGTAAAAAATGAATTTTTGAATAATTTACTATAGAAAAGGCAATCCCTGGCGTAATTAAAATTTGCGACACTAAACAATTAGTTTTTGCAAAATTTACTATAGAAAAGGCAATCCCTGGCGTAATTAAAATTTGCGACAGTATAAAATTATTTTTTGAATAATTTACTATAGAAAAGGCAATCCCTGGCGTAATTAAAATTTGAGACAGTAAAAAATGAATTTTTGAATAATTTACTATAGAAAAGGCAATCCCTGTCGTAATTAAAATTTGAGACAGTAAAAAATTAATTTTTGAATAATTTACTATAGAAAAGGCAATCCTGGCGCAATTAAAATTTCCGACAGAACAAAATTAATTTTTGCAAAATTTACTATAGAAAAGGTAATCCCTGGCATAATTAAAATTTGCGACAGTATAAAATTATTTTTTGAATAATTTGCTATAGAAAAGGCAATCCCTGGCGTAATTAAAATTTGCGACAGTATAAAATTATTTTTTGAATAATTTACTATAGAAAAGGGATTGGCGTAATTAAAATTTGAGACAGTAAAAAATGATTTTTTGAATAATTTACTATAGAAAAGGCAATCCCTAGCGTAATTAAAATTTGAGACAGTAAAAAATGAATTTTTGAATAATTTACTATAGAAAAGGTAATCCCTGGCGTAATTAAAATTTGCGACAGAAAAAAATTAATTTTTGAATAATTTACTATAGAAAAGGCAATCCCTGGCGTAATTAAAATTTGCGACAGTAAAAAATTATTTTTTGAATAATTTACTATAGAAAAGGCAATCCCTGGCGTAATTAAAATTTGCGAAAGAAAAAAATTAATTTTTGAATAATTTAATATAGAAAAGGCAATCCCTGGCGTAATTAAAATTTGCGACAGAAAAAATTTATTTTTTGAATAATTTACTATAGAAAAGGCAATCCCTGGCGTAATTAAAATTTGAGAGAGTAAAAAACGAATTTTTGAATAATTTACTATAGAAAAGGCAATCCCTGGCGTAATTATAATTTGCGACAGTAAACAATTATTTTTGGAATAATTTACTATAGAAAAGGCAATCCCTGGCGTAATTAAAATTTGAGACAGTAAAAAATGAATTTTTGAATAATTTACTATACAAAAGGCAATCCCTGGCGTATTTAAAATTTGCAACAGTAAAAAATTATTTTTTAAATAATTTACTATAGAAAAGGCAATCCCTGGCGTAATTAAAATTTGCGACACTAAACAATTAGTTTTTGCAAAATTTACTATAGAAAAGGCAATCCCTGCGTAATTAAAATTTGCGACAGTATAAAATTATTTTTTGAATAATTTACTATAGAAAAGGCAATCCCTGGCGTAATTAAAATTTGAGACAGTAAAAAATGATTTTTTGAATAATTTACTATAGAAAAGGCAATCCCTGGCGTAATTAAAATTTGAGACAGTAAAAAATGAATTTTTGAATAATTTACTATAGAAAAGGCAATCCCTGGCGTAATTAAAATTTGCAACAGTAAAAAATTATTTTTTGCAAAATTTACTATAGAAAAGGCAATCCCTGGCGTAATTATAATTTGCGACAGTAAACAATTATTTTTTGAATAATTTACTATAGAAAAGGCAATCCCTGGCGTAATTAAAATTTGCGACAGTAAAAAATTAATTTTTGAATAATTTACTATAGAAAAGGCAATCCCTGGCGTAATTAAAATTTGAGACAGTAAAAAATTATTTTTTGAATAATTTACTATAGAAAAGGCAATCCCTGGCGTAATTAAAATTTGCGACAGTAAAAAATTATTTTTTGAATAATTGACTATAGAAAAGGCAATCCCTGGCGTAATTAAAATTTGAGACAGTAAA
>CAWVNZ010002307.1:0-69100 GCA_963930735.1 Dioctria linearis | reverse complement strand
TTAAATTTTGCAAAAAAATAATTTTATATTGTCCCTCCAAATTTTAATTACGCCAGGGGATTGCCTTTTCTATAGTAAATTATTTCAAAAAAATAATTGTTTAGTGTCCGCAAATTTTTAATTACGCCAGGGATTGCCCTTTTCTATAGCAAATTATTCAAAAATTCATTTTTTTCTGTCGCAAATTTTAATTACGCCAGGGATTTGCCTTTTCTATAGTAAATTTTGCAAAAAAATAATTGTTTTAGTGTCGCAAATTTTAATTACGCCAGGGATTGCCTTTGCTATAGTAAAATTATTCAAAAAATAATTTTTTACTGTCTCAAATTTTAATTACGCCAGGGATTGCCTTTTCTATAGTAAATTATTCAAAAATTCATTTTTTTACTGTCTCAAATTTTAATTTCGCCAGGGATTGCCTTTTCTATAGTAAATTTTGCAAAAAATAATTTTATACTGTCTCAAAATTTTAAATACGCCCAGGGGATTGCCTTTTCTATAGTAAATTATTCAAAAAATAATTTTTTTCTGTCACAAATTTTAATTACGCCCAGGGATTGCCTTTTCTATAGTAAATTTTGCAAAAAACAATTGTTTAGTGTCGCAAATTTTTAATTACGCCAGGGATTGCCTTTTCTATAGTAAATTATTCAAAAAATAATTTTTTTCTGTCGCAAATTTTAATTACGCCAGGGATTGCCTTTTCTATAGTAAATTATTCAAAAATTCATTTTTTACTGTCTCAAATTTTAATTACGCCAGGGATTGCCTTTTCTATAGTAAAATTATTCAAAAATTCATTTTTTACTGTTCTCAAATTTTAATTACGCCAGGGATTACCTTTTCTATATTAAATTTTGCAAAAAATAATTGTTTAGTGTCGCAAATTTTAATTACGCCAGGGATTGCCCTTTTCTATAGTAAATTATTCAAAAAATAATTTTTTACTGTCTCAAATTTTAATTACTCCAGGGATTGCCTTTTCTATAGTAAATTATTCAAAAATTCATTTTTTTACTGTCTCAAATTTTAATTACGCCAGGGATTGCCTTTTTCTATAGTAAATTTTGCAAAAAATAATTGTTTAGTGTCCGCAAATTTTAATTACGCCAGGGATTGCCTTTTCTATAGTAAATTATTCAAAAATTCATTTTTTACTGTCGCAAATTTTAATTACGCCAGGGATTGCCTTTTCTATAGTAAATTTTGCAAAAAACTAATTTTTCACTGTCGCAAATTTTAATTACGCCAGGGATTGCCTTTTCTATAGTAAATGTTGCAAAAAATAATTTTTTTACTGTTGCAAATTTTAAATTACGCCAGGGGATTGCCTTTTCTATAGTAAATTATTCAAAAATTCATTTTTTTACTGTCTCAAATTTTAATTACGCCAGGGATTGCCTTTTTCTATAGTAAATTATTCAAAAAATAATTTTTTACTGTCGCAAATTTTAATTACGCCAGGGATTGCCTTTTCTATAGTAAATTATTCAAAAAATAATTTTTTACTGTCGCAAATTTTAATTTCGCCAGGGATTGCCCTTTTCTATAGTAAATTATTCAAAAAAATAATTTTTTTACTGTCGCAAATTATAATTACGCCAGGGATTGCCCTTTTCTATAGTAAAATTATTCAAAAAATAATTTGAATTAATTTTACTGTCTCAAATTTAATTACGCCAGGGATTGCCTTTTCTATAGTAAATTATTCAAAAATTCATTTTTTACTGTCTCAAATTTTAATTACGCCAGGGATTGCCTTTTCTATAGTAAATTATTCAAAAAATATTTTTTTTCTGTCGCAAATTTTAATTACGCCAGGGATTGCCTTTTCTATAGTAAATTATTCAAAAATTCATTTTTTACTGTCTCAAATTTTAATTACGCCAGGGATTGCCTTTTCTATAGTAAATTATTCAAAAATTCATTTTTTACTTTCTCAAATTTTAATTACGCCAAGGATTGCTTTTCTATATTAAATTTTGCAAAAAATAATTGTTTAGTGTCGCAAATTTTAATTACGCCAGGGATTGCCTTTTCTATAGTAAATTATTCAAAAAATAATTTTTTACTGTCTCAAATTTTAATTACGCCAGGGATTGCCTTTTCTATAGTAAATTATTCAAAAATTCATTTTTTACTGTCTCAAATTTTAATTACGCCAGGGATTTCCTTTTCTATAGTTAATTTTGCAAAAAATAATTGTTTAGTGTCGCAAATTTTAATTACGCCAGGGATTGCCTTTTCTATAGTAAATTATTCAAAAATTCATTTTTTACTCTCGCAAATTTTAATTACGCCAGGGATTGCCTTTTCTATAGTAAATTTTGCAAAAACTAATTTTTTACTGTCGCAAATTTTAATTACGCCAGGGATTGACTTTTCTATAGTAAATGTTGCAAAAAATAATTTTTTACTGTTGCAAATTTTAAATACGCCAGGGATTGCCTTTTCTATAGTAAATTATTCAAAAATTCATTTTTTACTGTCTCAAATTTTAATTACGCCAGGGATTGCCTTTTCTATAGTAAATTATTCAAAAAATAATTTTTTACTGTCGCAAATTTTAATTACGCCAGGGATTGCCTTTTCTATAGTAAATTATTCAAAAAATAATTTTTTACTGTCGCAAATTTTAATTACGCCAGGGATTGCCTTTTCTATAGTAAATTATTCAAAAAATAATTTTTTACTGTCGCAAATTATAATTACGCCAGGGATTGCCTTTTCTATAGTAAATTATTCAAAAAATAATTTTTTACTGTCTCAAATTTTAATTACGCCAGGGATTGCCTTTTCTATAGTAAATTATTCAAAAATTCATTTTTTATTGTCTCAAATTTTAATTACGCCAGGGATTGCCTTTTCTATAGTAAATTATTCAAAAAATAATTTTTTTCTGTCGCAAATTTTAATTACGCCAGGGATTGCCTTTTCTATAGTAAATTATTCAAAAATTCATTTTTTACTGTCTCAAATTTTAATTACGCCAGGGATTGCCTTTTCTATAGTAAATTATTCAAAAATTCATTTTTTACTGTCTCAAATTTTAATTACGCCAGGGATTGCCTTTTCTATATTAAATTTTGCAAAAAATAATTGTTTAGTGTCGCAAATTTTAATTACGCCAGGGATTGCCTTTTCTATAGTAAATTATTCAAAAAATAATTTTTTACTGTCTCAAATTTTAACGCCAGGGATTGCCTTTTCTATAGTAAATTATTCAAAAATTCATTTTTTACTGTCTCAAATTTTAATTACGCCAGGGATTGCCTTTTCTATAGTAAATTTTGCAAAAAATAATTGTTTAGTGTCGCAAATTTTAATTACGCCAGGGATTGCCTTTTCTATAGTAAATTATTCAAAAATTCATTTTTTACTGTCGCAAATTTTAATTACGCCAGGGATTGCCTTTTCTATAGTAAATTTTGCAAAAACTAATTTTTTACTGTCGCAAATTTTAATTACGCCAGGGATTGCCTTTTCTATAGTAAATGTTGCAAAAAATAATTTTTTACTGTTGCAAATTTTAAATACGCCAGGGATTGCCTTTTCTATAGTAAATTATTCAAAAATTCATTTTTTACTGTCTCAAATTTTAATTACGCCAGGGATTGCCTTTTCTATAGTAAATTATTCAAAAAATAATTTTTTACTGTCGCAAATTTTAATTACGCCAGGGATTGCCTTTTCTATAGTAAATTATTCAAAAAATAATTTTTTACTGTCGCAAATTTTAATTACGCCAGGGATTGCCTTTTCTATAGTAAATTATTCAAAAAATAATTTTTTACTGTCGCAAATTATAATTACGCCAGGGATTGCCTTTTCTATAGTAAATTATTCAAAAAATAATTTTTTACTGTCGCAAATTATAATTACGCCAGGGATTGCCTTTTCTATAGTAAATTATTCAAAAATTAAATTTTTTCTGTCGCAAATTTTAATTTCGCCAGGGATTGCCTTTTCTATAGTAAATTATTCAAAAATTCATTTTTTACTGTCTCAAATTTTAATTACGCCAGGGATTGCCTTTTCTATAGTAAATTTTGCAAAAAATAATTGTTTACTGTCTCAAATTTTAATTGCGCCAGGGATTGCCTTTTCTATAGTAAATTATTCAAAAAATAATTGTTTAGTGTCGCAAATGTTAATTACGCCAGGGATTGCCTTTTCTATAGTAAATTATTCAAAAATTCATTTTTTCTGTCGCAAATTTTAATTACGCCAGGGATTGCCTTTTCTATAGTAAATTATTCAAAAATTCATTTTTTCTGTCGCAAATTTTAATTACGCCAGGGATTGCCTTTTCTATAGTAAATTATTCAAAAATTCATTTTTTACTGTCTCAAATTTTAATTACGCCAGGGATTGCCTTTTCTATAGTAAATTTTGCAAAAAATAATTTTATACTGTCGCAAATTTTAATTACGCCAGGGATTGCCTTTTCTATAGTAAATTATTCAAAAATTCATTTTTTACTGTCTCAAATTTTAATTACGCCAGGGATTGCCTTTTCTATAGTAAATTATTCAAAAAATAATTGTTTAGTGTCGCAAATTTTAATTACGCCAGGGATTGCCTTTTCTATAGTAAATTATTCAAAAATTCATTTTTTCTGTCGCAAATTTTAATTACGCCAGGGATTGCCTTTTCTATAGTAAATTATTCAAAAATTCATTTTTTTCTGTCGCAAATTTTAATTACGCCAGGGATTGCCTTTTCTATAGTAAATTTTGCAAAAACTAATTTTTTACTGTCGCAAATTTTAATTACGCCAGGGATTGCCCTTTCTTTAGTAAATGTTGCAAAAAATAATTTTTTACTGTTGCAAATTTTAAATACGCCAGGGATTGCCTTTTCTATAGTAAATTATTCAAAAATTCATTTTTTACTGTCTCAAATTTTAATTACGCCAGGGATTGCCTTTTCTATAGTAAATTATTCAAAAATTCATTTTATACTGTCTCAAATTTTAATTACGCCAGGGATTGCCTTTTCTATTGTAAATTATTCAAAAAATAGTTTTTTACTGTCTCAAATTTTAATTACGCCAGGGATTGCCTTTTCTATAGTAAATTATTCAAAAATTCATTTTTTACTGTCTCAAATTTTAATTACGCCAGGGATTTCGTTTTCTATAGTTAATTTTGCAAAAAATAATTGTTTAGTGTCGCAAATTTTAATTACGCCAGGGATTGCCTTTTCTATAGTAAATTATTCAAAAATTCATTTTTTACTCTTGCAAATTTTAATTACGCCAGGGATTGCCTTTTCTATAGTAAATTTTGCAAAAACTAATTTTTTACTGTCGCAAATTTTAATTACGCCAGGGATTGACTTTTCTATAGTAAATGTTGCAAAAAATAATTTTTTACTGTTGCAAATTTTAAATACGCCAGGGATTGCCTTTTCTATAGTAAATTATTCAAAAATTCATTTTTTACTGTCTCAAATTTTAATTACGCCAGGGATTGCCTTTTCTATAGTAAATTATTCAAAAAATAATTTTTTACTGTCGCAAATTTTAATTACGCCAGGGATTGCCTTTTCTATAGTAAATTATTCAAAAAATAATTTTTTACTGTCGCAAATTTTAATTACGCCAGGGATTGCCTTTTCTATAGTAAATTATTCAAAAAATAATTTTTTACTGTCGCAAATTATAATTACGCCAGGGATTGCCTTTTCTATAGTAAATTATTCAAAAAATAATTTTTTACTGTCTCAAATTTTAATTACGCCAGGGATTGCCTTTTCTATAGTAAATTATTCAAAAATTCATTTTTTATTGTCTCAAATTTTAATTACGCCAGGGATTGCCTTTTCTATAGTAAATTATTCAAAAAATAATTTTTTTCTGTCGCAAATTTTAATTACGCCAGGGATTGCCTTTTCTATAGTAAATTATTCAAAAATTCATTTTTTACTGTCTCAAATTTTAATTACGCCAGGGATTGCCTTTTCTATAGTAAATTATTCAAAAATTCATTTTTTACTGTCTCAAATTTTAATTACGCCAGGGATTGCCTTTTCTATATTAAATTTTGCAAAAAATAATTGTTTAGTGTCGCAAATTTTAATTACGCCAGGGATTGACTTTTCTATAGTAAATTATTCAAAAAATAATTTTTTACTGTCTCAAATTTTAATTACGCCAGGGATTGCCTTTTCTATAGTAAATTATTCAAAAATTCATTTTTTACTGTCTCAAATTTTAATTACGCCAGGGATTGCCTTTTCTATAGTAAATTTTGCAAAAAATAATTGTTTAGTGTCGCAAATTTTAATTACGCCAGGGATTGCCTTTTCTATAGTAAATTATTCAAAAATTCATTTTTTACTGTCGCAAATTTTAATTACGCCAGGGATTGCCTTTTCTATAGTAAATTTTGCAAAAACTAATTTTTTACTGTCGCAAATTTTAATTACGCCAGGGATTGCCTTTTCTATAGTAAATGTTGCAAAAAATAATTTTTTACTGTTGCAAATTTTAAATACGCCAGGGATTGCCTTTTCTATAGTAAATTATTCAAAAATTCATTTTTTACTGTCTCAAATTTTAATTACGCCAGGGATTGCCTTTTCTATAGTAAATTATTCAAAAAATAATTTTTTACTGTCGCAAATTTTAATTACGCCAGGGATTGCCTTTTCTATAGTAAATTATTCAAAAAATAATTTTTTACTGTCGCAAATTTTAATTACGCCAGGGATTGCCTTTTCTATAGTAAATTATTCAAAAAATAATTTTTTACTGTCGCAAATTATAATTACGCCAGGGATTGCCTTTTCTATAGTAAATTATTCAAAAAATAATTTTTTACTGTCGCAAATTATAATTACGCCAGGGATTGCCTTTTCTATAGTAAATTATTCAAAAATTAAATTTTTTCTGTCGCAAATTTTAATTTCGCCAGGGATTGCCTTTTCTATAGTAAATTATTCAAAAATTCATTTTTTACTGTCTCAAATTTTAATTACGCCAGGGATTGCCTTTTCTATAGTAAATTTTGCAAAAAATAATTGTTTACTGTCTCAAATTTTAATTGCGCCAGGGATTGCCTTTTCTATAGTAGATTATTCAAAAAATAATTGTTTAGTGTCGCAAATGTTAATTACGCCAGGGATTGCCTTTTCTATAGTAAATTATTCAAAAATTCATTTTTTCTGTCGCAAATTTTAATTACGCCAGGGATTGCCTTTTCTATAGTAAATTATTCAAAAATTCATTTTTTCTGTCGCAAATTTTAATTACGCCAGGGATTGCCTTTTCTATAGTAAATTATTCAAAAATTCATTTTTTACTGTCTCAAATTTTAATTACGCCAGGGATTGCCTTTTCTATAGTAAATTTTGCAAAAAATAATTTTATACTGTCGCAAATTTTAATTACGCCAGGGATTGCCTTTTCTATAGTAAATTATTCAAAAATTCATTTTTTACTGTCTCAAATTTTAATTACGCCAGGGATTGCCTTTTCTATAGTAAATTATTCAAAAAATAATTGTTTAGTGTCGCAAATTTTAATTACGCCAGGGATTGCCTTTTCTATAGCAAATTATTCAAAAATTCATTTTTTCTGTCGCAAATTTTAATTACGCCAGGGATTGCCTTTTCTATAGTAAATTATTCAAAAATTCATTTTTTTCTGTCGCAAATTTTAATTACGCCAGGGATTGCCTTTTCTATAGTAAATTTTGCAAAAACTAATTTTTTACTGTCGCAAATTTTAATTACGCCAGGGATTGCCCTTTCTTTAGTAAATGTTGCAAAAAATAATTTTTTACTGTTGCAAATTTTAAATACGCCAGGGATTGCCTTTTCTATAGTAAATTATTCAAAAATTCATTTTTTACTGTCTCAAATTTTAATTACGCCAGGGATTGCCTTTTCTATAGTAAATTATTCAAAAATTCATTTTATACTGTCTCAAATTTGAATTACGCCAGGGATTGCCTTTTCTATTGTAAATTATTCAAAAAATAGTTTTTTACTGTCTCAAATTTTAATTACGCCAGGGATTGCCTTTTCTATAGTAAATTATTCAAAAATTCATTTTTTACTGTCTCAAATTTTAATTACGCCAGGGATTGCCTTTTCTATAGTAAATTTTGCAAAAAATAATTGTTTAGTGTCGCAAATTTTAATTACGCCAGGGATTGCCTTTTCTATAGTAAATTATTCAAAAATTCATTTTTTACTGTCGCAAATTTTAATTACGCCAGGGATTGCCTTTTCTATAGTAAATTTTGCAAAAACTAATTTTTTACTGTCGCAAATTTTAATTACGCCAGGGATTGCCTTTTCTATAGTAAATGTTGCAAAAAATAATTTTTTACTGTTGCAAATTTTAAATACGCCAGGGATTGCCTTTTCTATAGTAAAATATTCAAAAATTCATTTTTTACTGTCTCAAATTTTAATTACGCCAGGGATTGCCTTTTCTATAGTAAATTATTCAAAAAATAATTTTTTACTGTCGCAAATTTTAATTACGCCAGGGATTGCCTTTTCTATAGTAAATTATTCAAAAAATAATTGTTTACTGTCTCAAATTTTAATTGCGCCAGGGATTGCCTTTTCTATAGTAAATTATTCAAAAAATAATTGTTTAGTGTCGCAAATGTTAATTACGCCAGGGATTGCCTTTTCTATAGTAAATTTTGCAAAAAATAATTGTTTACTGTCTCAAATTTTAATTGCGCCAGGGATTGCCTTTTCTATAGTAAATTATTCAAAAAATAATTGTTTAGTGTCGCAAATGTTAATTACGCCAGGGATTGCCTTTTCTATAGTAAATTATTCAAAAATTCATTTTTTCTGTCGCAAATTTTAATTACGCCAGGGATTGCCTTTTCTATAGTAAATTATTCAAAAATTCATTTTTTCTGTCGCAAATTTTAATTACGCCAGGGATTGCCTTTTCTATAGTAAATTATTCAAAAATTCATTTTTTACTGTCTCAAATTTTAATTACGCCAGGGATTGCCTTTTCTATAGTAAATTTTGCAAAAAATAATTTTATACTGTCGCAAATTTTAATTACGCCAGGGATTGCCTTTTCTATAGTAAATTATTCAAAAATTCATTTTTTACTGTCTCAAATTTTAATTACGCCAGGGATTGCCTTTTCTATAGTAAATTATTCAAAAAATAATTGTTTAGTGTCGCAAATTTTAATTACGCCAGGGATTGCCTTTTCTATAGTAAATTACTCAAAAATTCATTTTTTCTGTCGCAAATTTTAATTACGCCAGGGATTGCCTTTTCTATAGTAAATTATTCAAAAATTCATTTTTTTCTGTCGCAAATTTTAATTACGCCAGGGATTGCCTTTTCTATAGTAAATTTTGCAAAAACTAATTTTTTACTGTCGCAAATTTTAATTACGCCAGGGATTGCCCTTTCTTTAGTAAATGTTGCAAAAAATAATTTTTTACTGTTGCAAATTTTAAATACGCCAGGGATTGCCTTTTCTATAGTAAATTATTCAAAAATTCATTTTTTACTGTCTCAAATTTTAATTACGCCAGGGATTGCCTTTTCTATAGTAAATTATTCAAAAATTCATTTTATACTGTCTCAAATTTGAATTACGCCAGGGATTGCCTTTTCTATTGTAAATTATTCAAAAAATAGTTTTTTACTGTCTCAAATTTTAATTACGCCAGGGATTGCCTTTTCTATAGTAAATTATTCAAAAATTCATTTTTTACTGTCTCAAATTTTAATTACGCCAGGGATTGCCTTTTCTATAGTAAATTTTGCAAAAAATAATTGTTTAGTGTCGCAAATTTTAATTACGCCAGGGATTGCCTTTTCTATAGTAAATTATTCAAAAATTCATTTTTTACTGTCGCAAATTTTAATTACGCCAGGGATTGCCTTTTCTATAGTAAATTTTGCAAAAACTAATTTTTTACTGTCGCAAATTTTAATTACGCCAGGGATTGCCTTTTCTATAGTAAATGTTGCAAAAAATAATTTTTTACTGTTGCAAATTTTAAATACGCCAGGGATTGCCTTTTCTATAGTAAAATATTCAAAAATTCATTTTTTACTGTCTCAAATTTTAATTACGCCAGGGATTGCCTTTTCTATAGTAAATTATTCAAAAAATAATTTTTTACTGTCGCAAATTTTAATTACGCCAGGGATTGCCTTTTCTATAGTAAATTATTAAAAAAATAATTTTTTACTGTCGCAAATTTTAATTACGCCAGGGATTGCCTTTTCTATAGTAAATTATTCAAAAAATAATTTTTTACTGTCGCAAATTATAATTACGCCAGGGATTGCCTTTTCTATAGTAAATTATTCAAAAAATAATTTTTTACTGTCTCAAATTTTAATTACGCCAGGGATTGCCTTTTCTATAGTAAATTATTCAAAAATTCATTTTTTACTGTCTCAAATTTTAATTACGTCAGGGATTGCCTTTTCTATAGTAAATTATTCAAAAAATAATTTTTTTCTGTCGCAAATTTTAATTACGCCAGGGATTGCCTTTTCTATAGTAAATTATTCAAAAATTCATTTCTTACTGTCTCAAATTTTAATTACGCCAGGGATTGCCTTTTCTATAGTAAATTATTCAAAAATTCATTTTTTACTGTCTCAAATTTTAATTACGCCAGGGATTGCCTTTTCTATATTAAATTTTGCAAAAAATAATTGTTTTGTGTCGCAAATTTTAATTACGCCAGGGAGATGCCTTTTCTATAGTAAATTATTCAAAAAATAATTTTTTACTGTCTCAAATTTTAATTACGCCAGGGATTGCCTTTTCTATAGTAAATTATTCAAAAAATAATTTTATACTGTCTCAAATTTTAATTACGCCAGGGATTGCCTTTTCTATAGTAAATTATTCAAATAATAATTTTTTACTGTCTCAAATTTTAATTACGCCAGGGATTGCCTTTTCTATAGTAAATTATTCAAAAATTCATTTTTTACTGTCTCAAATTTTAATTACGCCAGGGATTGCCTTTTCTATAGTAAATTATTCAAAAATTCATTTTTTCTGTCGCAAATTTTAATTACGCCAGGGATTGCCTTTTCTATAGTAAATTATTCAAAATTTCATTTTTTACTGTCTCAAATTTTAATTACGCCAGGGATTGCCTTTTCTATAGTAAATTATTCAAAAAATAATTTTATACTGTCTCAAATTTTAATTACGACAGGGATTGCCTTTTCTATAGTAAATTATTCAAAAATTCATTTTTTCTGTCGCAAATTTTAATTACGCCAGGGTTTGCCTTTTCTATAGTAAATTATTCAAAAATTCATTTTTTACTGTCTCAAATTTTAATTACGCCAGGGATTGCCTTTTCTATAGTAAATTTTGCACAAAATAATTGTTTAGTGTCGCAAATTTTAATTACGCCAGGGATTGCCTTTTCTATAGTAAATTATTCAAAAAATCATTTTTTACTGTCGCAAATTTTAATTACGCCAGGGATTGCCTTTTCTATAGTAAATTTTGCAAAAACTAATTTTTTACTGTCGCAAATTTTAATTACGCCAGGGATTGCCTTTTCTATAGTAAATGTTGCAAAAAATAATTTTTTACTGTTGCAAATTTTAAATACGCCAGGGATTGCCTTTTCTCTAGTAAATTATTCAAAAATTCATTTTATACTGTCTCAAATTTTAATTACGCCAGGGATTGCCTTTTTTTTTGTAAATTATTCAAAAAATAATTTTTTACTGTCGCAAATTTTAATTACGCCAGGGATTGCCTTTTCTATAGTAAATTATTCAAAAAATAATTTTTTTCTCTCGCAAATGTTAATTACGCCAGGGATTGCCTTTTCTATAGTAAATTATTCAAAAAATAATTTTTTACTGTCGCAAATTATAATTACGCCAGGGATTGCCTTTTCTATAGTAAATTATTCAAAAAATAATTTTTTACTGTCGCAAATTATAATTTCGCCAGGGATTGCCTTTTCTATAGTAAATTATTCAAAAATTAATTTTTTTCTGTCGCAAATTTTAATTACGCCAGGGATTGCCTTTTCTATAGTAAATTATTCAAAAATTCATTTTTTACTGTCTCAAATTTTAATTACGCCAGGGATTGCCTTTTCTATAGTAAATTTTGCAAAAAATTATTGTTTACTGTCTCAAATTTTAATTACGCCAGGGATTGCCTTTTCTATAGTAAATTATTCAAAAAATAATTGTTTAGTGTCGCAAATTTTAATTACGCCAGGGATTGCCTTTTCTATAGTAAATTATTCAAAAACTCATTTTTTACTGTCTCAAATTTTAATTACGCCAGGGATTGCCTTTTCTATAGTAAATTATTCAAAAATTCATTTTTTACTGTCTCAAATTTTAATTGCGCCAGGGATTGCCTTTTCTATAGTAAATTTTGCAAAAAATAATTTTATACTGTCTCAAATTTTAAATACGCCAGGGATTGCCTTTTCTATAGTAAATTATTCAAAAAATAATTTTTTCTGTCACAAATTTTAATTACGCCAGGGATTGCCTTTTGTATAGTAAATTTTGCAAAAAACAATTGTTTAGTGTCGCAAATTTTAATTACGCCAGGGATTGCCTTTTCTATACTAAATTATTCAAAAAATAATTTTTTTCTGTCGCAAATTTTAATTACGCCAGGGATTGCCTTTTCTATAGTAAATTATTCAAAAATTCATTTTTTACTGTCTCAAATTTTAATTACGCCAGGGATTGCCTTTTCTATAGTAAATTATTCAAAAATTCATTTTTTACTGTCTCAAATTTTAACTACGCCAGGGATTGCCTTTTCTATATTAAATTTTGCAAAAAATAATTGTTTAGTGTCGCAAATTTTAATTACGCCAGGGATTGCCTTTTCTATAGTAAATTATTCAAAAAATAGTTTTTTACTGTCTCAAATTTTAATTACGCCAAGGATTGCCTTTTCTATAGTAAATTATTCAAAAATTCATTTTTTACTGTCTCAAATTTTAATTACGCCAGGGATTGCCTTTTCTTTAGTAAATTTTGCAAAAAATAATTGTTTAGTGTCGCATATTTTAATTACGCCAGGGATTGCCTTTTCTATAGTAAATTATTCAAAAATTCTTTTTTTACTGTCGCAAATTTTAATTACGCCAGGGATTGCCTTTTCTATAGTAAATTTTGCAAACACTAATTTTTTACTGTCGCAAATTTTAATTACGCCAGGGATTGCCTTTTCTATAGTAAATGTTGCAAAAAATAATTTTTTACTGTTGCAAATTTTAAATACGCCAGGGATTGCCTTTTCTATAGTAAATTATTCAAAAATTCATTTTTTACTGTCTCAAATTTTAATTACGCCAGGGATTGCCTTTTCTATAGTAAATTATTCAAAAAATAATTTTTTACTGTCGCAAATTATAATTACGCCAGGGATTGCCTTTTCTATAGTAAATTATTCAAAAATTAATTTTTTTCTGTCGCAAATTTTAATTACGCCAGGGATTGCCTTTTCTATAGTAAATTATTCAAAAATTCATTTTTTACTGTCTCAAATTTTAATTACGCCAGGGATTGCCTTTTTTACAGTAAATTTTGCAAAAAATAATTTTTTTCTGTCGCAAATTTTAATTACGCCAGGGATTGCCTTTTCTATAGTAAATTATTCAAAAAATAATTTTTTACTGTCTCAAATTTTAATTACGCCAGGGATTGCCTTTTCTATAGTAAATTATTCAAAAAATAATTTTATACTGTCTCAAATTTTAATTACGCCAGGGATTGCCTTTTCTATAGTAAATTATTCAAAAAATAATTTTTTACTGTCTCAAATTTTAATTACGCCAGGGATTGCCTTTTCTATAGTAAATTATTCAAAAATTCATTTTTTACTGTCTCAAATTTTAATTACGCCAGGGATTGCCTTTTCTATAGTAAATTATTCAAAAATTCATTTTTTCTGTCGCAAATTTTAATTACGCCAGGGATTGCCTTTTCTATAGTAAATTATTCAAAATTTCATTTTTTACTGTCTCAAATTTTAATTACGCCAGGGATTGCCTTTTCTATAGTAAATTATTCAAAAAATAATTTTATACTGTCTCAAATTTTAATTACGCCAGGGATTGCCTTTTCTATAGTAAATTATTCAAAAATTCATTTTTTCTGTCGCAAATTTTAATTACGCCAGGGTTTGCCTTTTCTATAGTAAATTATTCAAAAATTCATTTTTTACTGTCTCAAATTTTAATTACGCCAGGGATAGCCTTTTCTATAGTAAATTATTCAAAAATTCATTTCTTACTGTCTCAAATTTTAATTACGCCAGGGATTGCCTTTTCTATAGTAAATTATTCAAAAATTCATTTTTTACTGTCTCAAATTTTAATTACGCCAGGGATTGCCTTTTCTATATTAAATTTTGCAAAAAATAATTGTTTTGTGTCGCAAATTTTAATTACGCCAGGGATTGCCTTTTCTATAGTAAATTATTCAAAAAATAATTTTTTACTGTCGCAAATTATAATTACGCCAGGGATTGCCTTTTCTATAGTAAATTATTCAAAAAATAATTTTTTACTGTCGCAAATTATAATTTCGCCAGGGATTGCCTTTTCTATAGTAAATTATTCAAAAATTAATTTTTTTCTGTCGCAAATTTTAATTACGCCAGGGATTGCCTTTTCTATAGTAAATTATTCAAAAATTCATTTCTTACTGTCTCAAATTTTAATTACGCCAGGGATTGCCTTTTCTATAGTAAATTATTCAAAAATTCATTTTTTACTGTCTCAAATTTTAATTACGCCAGGGATTGCCTTTTCTATATTAAATTTTGCAAAAAATAATTGTTTTGTGTCGCAAATTTTAATTACGCCAGGGATTGCCTTTTCTATAGTAAATTATTCAAAAATTCATTTTTTACTGTCTCAAATTTTAATTACGCCAGGGATTGCCTTTTCTATAGTAAATTATTCAAAAATTCATTTTTTACTGTCTCAAATTTTAATTTCGCCAGGGATTGCCTTTTCTATAGTAAATGTTGCAAAAAATAATTTTTTACTGTTGCAAATTTTAAATACGCCAGGGATTGCCTTTTCTATAGTAAATTATTCAAAAATTCATTTTTTACTGTCTCAAATTTTAATTACGCCAGGGATTGCCTTTTCTATAGTAAATTATTCAAAAAATAATTTTTTACTGTCGCAAATTTTAATTACGCCAGGGATTGCCTTTTCTATAGTAAATTATTCAAAAAATAATTTTTTACTGTCGCAAATTTTAATTACGCCAGGGATTGCCTTTTCTATAGTAAATTATTCAAAAAATAATTTTTTACTGTCGCAAATTATAATTACGCCAGGGATTGCCTTTTCTATAGTAAATTATTCAAAAAATAATTTTTTACTGTCTCAAATTTTAATTACGCCAGGGATTGCCTTTTCTATAGTAAATTATTCAAAAATTCATTTTTTACTGTCTCAAATTTTAATTACGCCAGGGATAGCCTTTTCTATAGTAAATTATTCAAAAATTCATTTCTTACTGTCTCAAATTTTAATTACGCCAGGGATTGCCTTTTCTATAGTAAATTATTCAAAAATTCATTTTTTACTGTCTCAAATTTTAATTACGCCAGGGATTGCCTTTTCTATATTAAATTTTGCAAAAAATAATTGTTTTGTGTCGCAAATTTTAATTACGCCAGGGAGATGCCTTTTCTATAGTAAATTATTCAAAAAATAATTTTTTACTGTCTCAAATTTTAATTACGCCAGGGATTGCCTTTTCTATAGTAAATTATTCAAAAAATAATTTTATACTGTCTCAAATTTTAATTACGCCAGGGATTGCCTTTTCTATAGTAAATTATTCAAATAATAATTTTTTACTGTCTCAAATTTTAATTACGCCAGGGATTGCCTTTTCTATAGTAAATTATTCAAAAATTCATTTTTTACTGTCTCAAATATTAATTACGCCAGGGATTGCCTTTTCTATAGTAAATTATTCAAAAATTCATTTTTTCTGTCGCAAATTTTAATTACGCCAGGGATTGCCTTTTCTATAGTAAATTATTCAAAATTTCATTTTTTACTGTCTCAAATTTTAATTACGCCAGGGATTGCCTTTTCTATAGTAAATTATTCAAAAAATAATTTTATACTGTCTCAAATTTTAATTACGACAGGGATTGCCTTTTCTATAGTAAATTATTCAAAAATTCGTTTTTTCTGTCGCAAATTTTAATTACGCCAGGGTTTGCCTTTTCTATAGTAAATTATTCAAAAATTCATTTTTTACTGTCTCAAATTTTAATTAAGCCAGGGATTGCCTTTTCTATAGTAAATTTTGCACAAAATAATTGTTTAGTGTCGCAAATTTTAATTACGCCAGGGATTGCCTTTTCTATAGTAAATTATTCAAAAAATCATTTTTACTTTCGCAAATTTTAATTACGCCAGGGATTGCCTTTTCTATAGTAAATTTTGCAAAAAATAATTTTTTACTGTTGCAAATTTTAAATACGCCAGGGATTGCCTTTTCTCTAGTAAATTATTCAAAAATTCATTTTATACTGTCTCAAATTTTAATTACGCCAGGGATTGCCTTTTCTATAGTAAATTATTCAAAAATTCATTTTTTACTGTCTCAAATTTTAATTACGCCAGGGATTGCCTTTTCTATAGTAAATTATTCAAAAATTCATTTTTTCTGTCACAAATTTTAATTACGCCAGGGATTGCCTTTTGTATAGTAAATTTTGCAAGAAACAATTGTTTAGTGTCGCAAATTTTAATTAAGCCAGGGATTGCCTTTTCTACACTAAATTATTCAAAAAATAATTTTTTTCTGTCGCAAATTTTAATTACGCCAGGGATTGCCTTTTCTATAGTAAATTATTCAAAAATTCATTTTTTACTGTCTCAAATTTTAATTACGCCAGGGATTGCCTTTTCTATAGTAAATTATTCAAAAATTCATTTTTTACTGTCTCAAATTTTAACTACGCCAGGGATTGCCTTTTCTATATTAAATTTTGCAAAAATAATTGTTTAGTGTCGCAAATTTTAATTACGCCAGGGATTGCCTTTTCTATAGTAAATTATTCAAAAAATAATTTTTTACTGTCTCAAATTTTAATTACGCCAAGGATTGCCTTTTCTATAGTAAATTATTCAAAAATTCATTTTTTACTGTCTCAAATTTTAATTACGCCAGGATTGCCTTTCCTTTAGTAAATTTTGCAAAAAATAATTGTTTAGTGTCGCATATTTTAATTACGCCAGGGATTGCCTTTTCTATAGTAAATTATTCAAAAATTCTTTTTTTACTGTCGCAAATTTTAATTACGCCAGGGATTGCCTTTTCTATAGTAAATTTTGCAAAAACTAATTTTTTACTGTCGCAAATTTTAATTACGCCAGGGATTGCCTTTTCTATAGTAAATATTGCAAAAAATAATTTTTTACTGTTGCAAATTTTAAATACGCCAGGGATTGCCTTTTCTATAGTAAATATTCAAAAATTCATTTTTTACTGTCTCAAATTTTAATTACGCCAGGGATTGCCTTTTCTATAGTAAATTATTCAAAAAATAATTTTTTACTGTCGCAAATTATAATTACGCCAGGGATTGCCTTTTCTATAGTAAATTATCCAAAAATTAATTTTTTTCTGTCGCAAATTTTAATTACGCCAGGGATTGCCTTTTCTCTAGTAAATTATTCAAAAATTCATTTTTTACTGTCTCAAATTTTAATTACGCCAGGGATTGCCTTTTCTACAGTAAATTTTGCAAAAAATAATTTTTTTCTGTCGCAAAATTTAATTACGCCAGGGATTGCCTTTTCTATAGTAAATTATTCAAAAAATAATTTTTTACTGTCTCAAATTTTAATTACGCCAGGGATTGCCTTTTCTATAGTAAATTATTCAAAAAATAATTTTATACTGTCTCAAATTTTAATTACGCCAGGGATTGCCTTTTCTATAGTAAATTATTCAAAAAATAATTTTTTACTGTCTCAAATTTTAATTACGCCAGGGATTGCCTTTTCTATAGTAAATTATTCAAAAATTCATTTTTTACTGTCTCAAATTTTAATTACGCCAGGGATTGCCTTTTCTATAGTAAATTATTCAAAAATTCATTTTTCTGTCGCAAATTTTAATTACGCCAGGGATTGCCTTTTCTACAGTAAATTATTCAAAATTTCATTTTTTACTGTCTCAAATTTTAATTACGCCAGGGATTGCCTTTTCTATAGTAAATTATTCAAAAAATAATTTTATACTGTCTCAAATTTTAATTACGCCAGGGATTGCCTTTTCTATAGTAAATTATTCAAAAATTCATTTTTTCTGTCGCAAATTTTAATTACGCCAGGGATTGCCTTTTCTATAGTAAATTATTCAAAAAATAATTTTTTACTGTCGCAAATTATAATTACGCCAGGGATTGCCTTTTCTATAGTAAATTATTCAAAAAATAATTGTTTAGTGTCGCAAATTTTAATTACGCCAGGGATTGCCTTTTCTATAGTAAATTATTCAAAAATTCATTTTTTACTGTCTCAAATTTTAATTACGCCAGGGATTGCCTTTTCTATAGTAAATTATTCAAAATTCATTTTTTACTGTCTCAAATTTTTAACTACGCCAGGGATTGCCTTTTCTATAGTAACTTTTACAAAAAAATAATTGTTTAATGTCGCAAATTTTAATTACGCCAGGGATTGCCTTTTCTATAGTAAATTATTCAAAAAATAATTTTTTACTGTCGCAAATTTTAATTACGCCAGGGATTGCCTTTTCTATAGTAAATTATTCAAAAAATAATTTTTTTCTGTCGCAAATTTTAATTACGCCAGGGATTGCCTTTTCTATAGTAAATTATTCAAAAATTCATTTTTTACTGTCTCAAATTTTAATTACGCCAGGGATTGCCTTTTCTATAGTAAATTATTCAAAAATTCATTTTTTCTGTCGCAAATTTTAATTACGCCAGGGATTGCCTTTTCTATAGTAAATTATTCAAAAAAATCATTTTTTACTGTCTCAAATTTTAATTACGCCAGGGATTGCCTTTTCTGTAGTAAATTTTGCAAAAAATAATTGGTTAGTGTCGCAAATTTTAATTACGCCAGGGATTGCCTTTTCTATAGTAAATTATTCAAAAATTCATTTTTTACTGTCGCAAATTTTAATTACGCCAGGGATTGCCTTTTCTATAGTAAATTTTGCAAAAACTAATTTTTTACTGTCGCAAATTTTAATTACGCCAGGGATTGCCTTTTCTATAGTAAATGTTGCAAAAAAAATTTTTTTATTGTTGCAAATTTTAAATACGCCAGGGATTGCCTTTTCTATAGTAAATTATTCAAAAATTCATTTTTTACTGTCTCAAATTTTAATTACGCCAGGGATTGCCTTTTCTATAGTAAATTATTCAAAAAATAATTTTTTACTGTCGCAAATTTTAATTACGCCAGGGATTGCCTTTTCTATAGTAAATTATTCAAAAAATAATTTTTTACTGTCGCAAATTTTAATTACGCCAGGGATTGCCTTTTCTATAGTAAATTATTCAAAAATAATTTTTTACTGTCGCAAATTATAATTACGCCAGGGATTGCCTTTTCTATAGTAAATTATTCAAAAAATAATTTTTTACTGTCGCAAATTATAATTACGCCAGGGATTGCCTTTTCTATAGTAAATTATTCAAAAATTCATTTTTTACTGTCTCAAATTTTAATTACGCCAGGGATTGCCTTTTCTATAGTAAATTATTCAAAAAATAATTTTTTACTGTCGCAAATTTTAATTACGCCAGGGATTGCCTTTTCTATAGTAAATTATTCAAAAAATAATTTTTTACTGTCGCAAATTTTAATTACGCCAGGGATTGCCTTTTCTATAGTAAATTATTCAAAAAATAATTTTTTACTGTCGCAAATTTTAATTACGCCAGGGATTGCCTTTTCTATAGTAAATTATTCAAAAAATAATTTTTTACTGTCGCAAATTATAATTACGCCCAGGGATTGCCTTTTCTATAGTAAATTATTCAAAAAATAATTTTTTACTGTCGCAAATTATAATTACGCCAGGGATTGCCTTTTCTATAGTAAATTACTCAAAAATTAATTTTTTTCTGTCGCAAATTTTAATTACGCTAGGGATTGCCTTTTCTATAGTAAATTATTCAAAAAATAATTTTTTACTTTCTCAAATTTTAATTACGCCAGGGATTGCCTTTTCTATAGTAAATTATTCAAAAATTCATTTGTTACTGTATCAAATTTTAATTACGCCAGGGATTGCCTTTTCTATAGTAAATTATTCAAAAAATAATTTTTTACTGTCTCAAATTTTAATTACGCCAGGGATTGCCTTTTCTATAGTAAATTTTGCAAAAAATAATTTTTTACTGTCGCAAATTTTAATTACGCCAGGGATTGCCTTTTCTATAGTAAATTATTCAAAAATTCATTTTTTACTGTCTCAAATTTTAATTACGCCAGGGATTGCCTTTTCTATAGTAAATTATTCAAAAATTCATTTTTTACTGTCTCAAATTTTAATTACGCCAGGGATTGCCTTTTCTATAGTAAATTATTCAAAAAATAATTTTTTCTGTCAAAAATTTTTAATTACGCCAGGTATTGCCTTTTCTATAGTAAATGTTGCAAAAAATAATTTTTTACTGTCGCAAATTTTAATTAGGCCAGGGATTGCCTTTTCTATAGTAAATTATTCAAAAAATAGTTTTTTACTGTCGCAAATTTTAATTACGCCAGGGATTGCCTTTTCTATAGTAAATTATTCAAAAATTCATTTTTTACTGTCTCAAATTTTAATTACGCCAGGGATTGCCTTTTCTATAGTAAATTATTCAAAAAATAATTTTTTACTGTGCAAATTTTAATTACGCCAGGGATTGCCTTTTCTGTAGTAAATTATTCAAAAAATAATTTTTTACTGTCGCAAATTTTAATTACGCCAGGGATTGCCTTTTCTATAGTAAATTATTCAAAAAATAATTTTTTACTGTCGCAAATTATAATTACGCCAGGGATTGCCTTTTCTATAGTAAATTATTCAAAAAATAATTTTTTACTGTCGCAAATTATAATTACGCCAGGGATTGCCTTTTCTATAGTAAATTATTCAAAAATTAATTTTTTTCTGTCGCAAATTTTAATTACGCCAGGGATTGCCTTTTCTATAGTAAATTATTCAAAAATTCATTTTTTACTGTCTCAAATTTTAATTACGCCAGGGATTGCCTTTTCTACAGTAAATTATTCAAAAAATAATTTTTTACTGTCGCAAATTTTAATTACGCCAGGGATTGCCTTTTCTATAGTAAATTATTCAAAAATTCATTTTTTACTGTCGCAAATTTTAATTACGCCAGGGATTGCCTTTTCTATAGTAAATTTTGCAAAAACTAATTTTTTACTGTCGCAAATTTTAATTACGCCAGGGATTGCCTTTTCTATAGTAAATGTTGCAAAAAAAATTTTTTTATTGTTGCAAATTTTAAATACGCCAGGGATTGCCTTTTCTATAGTAAATTATTCAAAAATTCATTTTTTACTGTCTCAAATTTTAATTACGCCAGGGATTGCCTTTTCTATAGTAAATTATTCAAAAAATAATTTTTTACTGTCGCAAATTTTAATTACGCCAGGGATTGCCTTTTCTATAGTAAATTATTCAAAAAATAATTTTTTACTGTCGCAAATTTTAATTACGCCAGGGATTGCCTTTTCTATAGTAAATCATTCAAAAAATAATTTTTTACTGTCTCAAATTTTAATTACGCCAGGGATTGCTTTTCTATAGTAAATTTTGCAAAAAATAATTTTTTACTGTCGCAAATTTTAATTACGCCAGGGATTGCCTTTTCTATAGTAAATTATTCAAAAATTCATTTTTTACTGTCTCAAATTATAATTACGCCAGGGATTGCCTTTTCTATAGTAAATAATTCAAAAATTCATTTTTTACTGTCTCAAATTTTAATTACGCCAGGGATTGCCTTTTCTATAGTAAATTATTCAAAAAATAATTTTTTCTGTCACAAATTTTAATTACGCCAGGTATTGCCTTTTCTATAGTAAATTATTCAAAAATTAATTTTTTTCTGTCGCAAATTTTAATTACGCCAGGGTTTGCCTTTTCTATAGTAAATTATTCAAAAATTCATTTTTTACTGTCTCAAATTTTAATTACGCCAGGGATTGCCTTTTCTATGTAAATTATTCAAAAATTCATTTTTTCTGTCGCAAATTTTAATTACGCCAGGGATTGCCTTTTCTATAGTAAATTTTGCAAAAAATAATTGTTTAGTGTCGCAAATTTTAATTACGCCAGGGATTGCCTTTTCTATAGTAAATTATACAAAAAATAATTTTTTACTGTCTCAAATTTTAATTACGCCAGGGATTGCCTTTTCTATAGTAAATTATTCAAAATTCATTTTTTACTGTCTCAAATTTTAATTTCGCCAGGGATTGCCTTTTCTATAGTAAATTTTGCAAAAAATAATTTTATACTGTCTCAAATTTTAAATACGCCAGGGATTGCCTTTTCTATAGTAAATTATTCAAAAAATAATTTTTTCTGTCACAAATTTTAATTACGCCAGGGATTGCCTTTTCTATAGTAAATTTTGCAAAAAACAATTGTTTAGTGTCGCAAATTTTAATTACGCCAGGGATTGCCTTTTCTATAGTAAATTATTCAAAAAATAATTTTTTTCTGTCGCAAATTTTAATTACGCCAGGGATTGCCTTTTCTATAGTAAATTATTCAAAAATTCATTATTTACTGTCTCAAATTTTAATTACGCCAGGGATTGCCTTTTCTATAGTAAATTATTCAAAAATTCATTTTTTACTGTCTCAAATTTTAATTACGCCAGTTATTGCCTTTTCTATATTAAATTTTGCAAAAAATAATTGTTTGGTGTCGCAAATTTTAATTACGCCAGGGATTGCCTTTTCTATAGTAAATTATTCAAAAAATAATTTTTTACTGTCTCAAATGTTAATTACGCCAGGGATTGCCTTTTCTATAGTAAATTATTCAAAAATTCATTTTTTACTGTCTCAAATTTTAATTACGCCAGGGATTGCCTTTTCTATAGTAAATTTTGCAAAAAATAATTGTTTAGTGTCGCAAATTTTAATTACGCCAGGGATTGCCTTTTCTATAGTAAATTATTCAAAAATTCATTTTTTACTGTCGCAAATTTTAATTACGCCAGGGATTGCCTTTTCTATAGTAAATTTTGCAAAAACTAATTTTTTACTGTCGCAAATTTTAATTACGCCAGGGATTGCCTTTTCTATAGTAAATGTTGCAAAAAATAATTTTTTACTTTTGCAAATTTTAAATACGCCAGGGATTGCCTTTTCTATAGTAAATTATTCAAAAATTCATTTTTTACTGTCTCAAATTTTAATTACGCCAGGGATTGCCTTTTCTATAGTAAATTATTCAAAAATTAATTTTTTACTGTCGCAAATTTTAATTACGCCAGGGATTGCCTTTTCTATAGTAAATTATTCAAAAAATAATTTTTTACTGTCGCAAATTTTAATTACGCCAGGGATTGCCTTTTCTATAGTAAATTATTCAAAAAATAATTTTTT
Organism: Dioctria linearis; assembly: GCA_963930735.1. Lineage (NCBI taxonomy): Eukaryota > Metazoa > Arthropoda > Insecta > Diptera > Asilidae > Dioctria > Dioctria linearis. The sequence goes on along the minus strand of CAWVNZ010002307.1, from coordinate 45,464 downwards.
ACAGTCGCAAATTATAATTACGCCAGGGATTGCCGTTTCTATAGGAAATTATTCAGAAAATAATTTTTTACTGTCTCAAATTTTAATTACGCCAGGGATTGCCTTTTCTATAGTAAATTATTCAAAAAATAATATTTTTCTGTCGCAAATTTTAATTACGCCAGGGATTGCCTTTTCTATAGTAAATTATTCAAAGATTCATTTTTTACTGTCTCAAATTTTAATTACGCCAGGGATTGCCTTTTCTATATTAAATTTTGCAAAAAATAATTGTTTAGTGTCGCAAATTTTAATTACGCCAGGGATTGCCTTTTCTATAGTAAATTATTCAAAAAATAATTTTTTACTGTCTCAAATTTTAATTACGCCAGGGATTGCCTTTTCTATAGTAAATTATTCAAAAATTCATTTTTTACTGTCTCAAATTTTAATTACGCCAGGGATTGCCTTTTCTATAGTAAATTTTGCAAAAAATAATTGTTTAGTGTCGCAAATTTTAATTACGCCAGGGATTGCCTTTTCTATAGTAAATTATTCAAAAATTCATTTTTTACTGTCGCAAATTTTAATTACGCCAGGGATTGCCTTTTCTATAGTAAATTTTGCAAAAACTAATTTTTTACTGTCGCAAATTTTAATTACGACAGGGATTGCCTTTTCTATAGTAAATGTTGCAAAAAATAATTTTTTACTGTTGCAAATTTTAAATACGCCAGGGATTGCCTTTTCTATAGTAAATTATTCAAAAATTCATTTTTTACTGTCTCAAATTTTAATTACGCCAGGGATTGCCTTTTCTATAGTAAATTATTCAAAAAATATTTTTTTACTGTCGCAAATTTTAATTACGCCAGGGATTGCCTTTTCTATAGTAAATTATTCAAAAAATAATTTTTTACTGTCGCAAATTTTAATTACGCCAGGGATTGCCTTTTCTATAGTAAATTATTCAAAAAATAATTTTTTACTGTCGCAAATTATAATTACGCCAGGGATTGCCTTTTCTATAGTAAATTATTCAAAAAATAATTTTTTACTGTCTCAAATATTAACTGCGCCAGGGATTGCCTTTTCTATAGTAAATTATTCAAAAATTCATTTTTTACTGTCTCAAATTTTAATTACGCCAGGGATTGCCTTTTCTATAGTAAATTATTCAAAAAATAATTTTTTTCTGTCGCAAATTTTAATTACGCCAGGGATTGCCTTTTCTATAGTAAATTATTCAAAAATTCATTTTTTACTGTCTCAAATTTTAATTACGCCAGGGATTGCCTTTTCTATAGTAAATAATTCAAAAAATAATTTTTTACTGTCGCAAATTTTAATTACGCCAGGGATTGCCTTTTCTATAGTAAATTATTCAAAAAATAATTTTTTCTGTCACAAATTTTAATTACGCCAGGGATTGCCTTTTCTATAGTAAATTTTGCAAAAAACAATTGTTTAGTGTCGCAAATTTTAATTACGCCAGGGATTGCCTTTTCTATAGTAAATTATTCAAAAAATAATTTTTTTCTGTCGCAAATTTTAATTACGCCAGGGATTGCCTTTTCTATAGTAAATTATTCAAAAATTCATTTTTTACTGTCTCAAATTTTAATTACGCCAGGGATTGCCTTTTCTATAGTAAATTATTCAAAAATTCATTTTTTACTGTCTCAAATTTTAATTACGCCAGGGATTGCCTTTTCTATAGTAAATTTTGCAAAAAATAATTGTTTAGTGTCGCAAATTTTAATTACGCCAGGGATTGCCTTTTCTATAGTAAATTATTCAAAAATTCATTTTTTACTGTCGCAAATTTTAATTACGCCAGGGATTGCCTTTTCTATAGTAAATTTTGCAAAAACTAATTTTTTACTGTCGCAAATTTTAATTACGCCAGGGATTGCCTTTTCTATAGTAAATGTTGCAAAAAATAATTTTTTACTTTTGCAAATTTTAAATACGCCAGGGATTGCCTTTTCTATAGTAAATTATTCAAAAATTCATTTTTTACTGTCTCAAATTTTAATTACGCCAGGGATTGCCTTTTCTATAGTAAATTATTCAAAAATTAATTTTTTACTGTCGCAAATTTTAATTACGCCAGGGATTGCCTTTTCTATAGTAAATTATTCAAAAAATAATTTTTTACTGTCGCAAATTTTAATTACGCCAGGGATTGCCTTTTCTATAGTAAATTATTCAAAAAATAATTTTTTACAGTCGCAAATTATAATTACGCCAGGGATTGCCGTTTCTATAGGAAATTATTCAGAAAATAATTTTTTACTGTCTCAAATTTTAATTACGCCAGGGATTGCCTTTTCTATAGTAAATTATTCAAAAAATAATATTTTTCTGTCGCAAATTTTAATTACGCCAGGGATTGCCTTTTCTATAGTAAATTATTCAAAGATTCATTTTTTACTGTCTCAAATTTTAATTACGCCAGGATTGCCTTTTCTATATTAAATTTTGCAAAAAATAATTGTTTAGTGTCGCAAATTTTAATTACGCCAGGGATTGCCTTTTCTATAGTAAATTATTCAAAAAATAATTTTTTACTGTCTCAAATTTTAATTACGCCAGGGATTGCCTTTTCTATAGTAAATTATTCAAAAATTCATTTTTTACTGTCTCAAATTTTAATTACGCCAGGGATTGCCTTTTCTATAGTAAATTTTGCAAAAAATAATTGTTTAGTGTCGCAAATTTTAATTACGCCAGGGATTGCCTTTTCTATAGTAAATTATTCAAAAATTCATTTTTTACTGTCGCAAATTTTAATTACGCCAGGGATTGCCTTTTCTATAGTAAATTTTGCAAAAACTAATTTTTTACTGTCGCAAATTTTAATTACGACAGGGATTGCCTTTTCTATAGTAAATGTTGCAAAAAATAATTTTTTACTGTTGCAAATTTTAAATACGCCAGGGATTGCCTTTTCTATAGTAAATTATTCAAAAATTCATTTTTTACTGTCTCAAATTTTAATTACGCCAGGGATTGCCTTTTCTATAGTAAATTATTCAAAAAATATTTTTTTACTGTCGCAAATTTTAATTACGCCAGGGATTGCCTTTTCTATAGTAAATTATTCAAAAAATAATTTTTTACTGTCGCAAATTTTAATTACGCCAGGGATTGCCTTTTCTATAGTAAATTATTCAAAAAATAATTTTTTACTGTCGCAAATTATAATTACGCCAGGGATTGCCTTTTCTATAGTAAATTATTCAAAAAATAATTTTTTACTGTCTCAAATATTAACTGCGCCAGGGATTGCCTTTTCTATAGTAAATTATTCAAAAATTCATTTTTTACTGTCTCAAATTTTAATTACGCCAGGGATTGCCTTTTCTATAGTAAATTATTCAAAAAATAATTTTTTTCTGTCGCAAATTTTAATTACGCCAGGGATTGCCTTTTCTATAGTAAATTATTCAAAAATTCATTTTTTACTGTCTCAAATTTTAATTACGCCAGGGATTGCCTTTTCTATAGTAAATAATTCAAAAAATAATTTTTTACTGTCGCAAATTTTAATTACGCCAGGGATTGCCTTTTCTATAGTAAATTATTCAAAAAATAATTTTTTCTGTCACAAATTTTAATTACGCCAGGGATTGCCTTTTCTATAGTAAATTTTGCAAAAAACAATTGTTTAGTGTCGCAAATTTTAATTACGCCAGGGATTGCCTTTTCTATAGTAAATTATTCAAAAAATAATTTTTTTCTGTCGCAAATTTTAATTACGCCAGGGATTGCCTTTTCTATAGTAAATTATTCAAAAATTCATTTTTTACTGTCTCAAATTTTAATTACGCCAGGGATTGCCTTTTCTATAGTAAATTATTCAAAAATTCATTTTTTCTGTCGCAAATTTTAATTACGCCAGGGATTGCCTTTTCTATAGTAAATTTTGCAAAAAATAATTGTTTAGTGTCGCAAATTTTAATTACGCCAGGGATTGCCTTTTCTATAGTAAATTATACAAAAAATAATTTTTTACTGTCTCAAATTTTAATTACGCCAGGGATTGCCTTTTCTATAGTAAATTATTCAAAAATTCATTTTTTACTGTCTCAAATTTTAATTTCACCAGGGGTTGCCTTTTGTATAGTAAATTTTGCAAAAAATAATTTTATACTGTCTCAAATTTTAAATACGCCAGGGATTGCCTTTTCTATAGTAAATTATTCAAAAAATAATTTTTTCTGTCACAAATTTTAATTACGCCAGGGATTGCCTTTTCTATAGTAAATTTTGCAAAAAACAATTGTTTAGTGTCGCAAATTTTAATTACGCCAGGGATTGCCATTTCTATAGTAAATTATTCAAAAAATAATTTTTTTTCTGTCGCAAATTTTAATTACGCCAGGGATTGCCTTTTCTATAGTAAATTATTCAAAAATTCATTTTTTACTGTCTCAAATTTTAATTACGCCAGGGATTGCCTTTTCTATAGTAAATTATTCAAAAATTCATTTTTTACTGTCTCAAATTTTAATTACGCCAGGGATTGCCTTTTCTATATTAAATTTCGCAAAAAATAATTGTTTAGTGTCGCAAATTTAAATTACGCCAGGGATTGCCTTTTCTATAGTAAATTATTCAAAAAAAATTTTTTTACTGTCTCAAATGTTAATTACGCCAGGGATTGCCATTTCTATAGTAAATTATTCAAAAATTCATTTTTTACTGTCTCAAATTTTAATTACGCCAGGGATTGCCTTTTCTATAGTAAATTTTGCAAAAAATAATTGTTTAGTGTCGCAAATTTTAATTACGCCAGGGATTGCCTTTTCTATAGTAAATTATTCAAAAATTCATTTTTTACTGTCGCAAATTTTAATTACGCCAGGGATTGCCTTTTCTATAGTAAATTTTGCAAAAACTAATTTTTTACTGTCGCAAATTTTAATTACGCCAGGGATTGCCTTTTCTATAGTAAATGTTGCAAAAAATAATTTTTTACTTTTGCAAATTTTAAATACGCCAGGGATTGCCTTTTCTATAGTAAATTATTCAAAAATTCATTTTTTACTGTCTCAAATTTTAATTACACCAGGGATTGCCTTTTCTATATTAAATTTTGCAAAAAATAATTGTTTAGTGTCGCAAATTTTAATTACGCCAGGGATTGCCTTCTCTATAGTAAAATTATTCAAAAAATAATTTTTTACTGTCTCAAATTTTAATTACGCCAGGGATTGCCTTTTCTATAGTAAATTATTCAAAAATTCATTTTTTACTGTCTCAAATTTTAATTATGCCAGGGATTGCCTTTTCTATAGTAAATTTTGCAAAAAATAATTGTTTAGTGTCGCAAATTTTAATTACGCCAAGGATTGCCTTTTCTATAGTAAATTATTCAAAAAATAATTTTTTACTGTCGCAAATTTTAATTACGCCAGGGATTGCCTTTTCTATAGTAAATTATTCAAAAAATAATTTTTTACTGTCGCAAATTATAATTACGCCAGGGATTGCCTTTTCTATAGTAAATTATTCAAAAAATAATTTTTTACTGTCTCAAATTTTAATTGCGCCAGGGATTGCCTTTTCTATAGTAAATTATTCAAAAATTCATTTTTTACTGTCGCAAATTTTAATTACGCCAGGGATTGCCTTTTCTATAGTAAATTATTCAAAAAATAATTTTTTTCTGTCGCAAATTTTAATTACGCCAGGGATTGCCTTTTCTATAGTAAATTATTCAAAAATTCATTTTTTACTGTCTCAAATTTTAATTACGCCAGGGATTGCCTTTTCTATAGTAAATTATTCAAAAATTCATTTTTTACTGTCTCAAATTTTAATTACGCCAGGGATTGCCTTTTCTATATTAAATTTTGCAAAAAATAATTGTTTAGTGTCGCAAATTTTAATTACGCCAGGGATTGCCTTTTCTATAGTAAATTATTCAAAAAATAATTTTTTACTGTCTCAAATTTTAATTACGCCAGGGATTGCCTTTTCTATAGTAAATTATTCAAAAATTCATTTTTTACTGTCTCAAATTTTAATTACACCAGGGATTGCCTTTTCTATAGTAAATTTTGCAAAAAATCATTGTTTAGTTTCGCAGATTTTAATTACGCCAAGGATTGCCTTTTCTATAGTAAATTATTCAAAAATTCATTTTTTACTGTCGCAAATTTTAATTACGCCAGGGATTGCCTTTTCTATAGTAAATTTTGCAAAAACTAATTTTTTACTGTCGCAAATTTTAATTACGCCAGGGATTGCCTTTTCTATAGTAAATGTTGCAAAAAATATTTTTTTACTGTTGCAAATTTTAAATACGCCAGGGATTGCCTTTTCTATAGTAAATTATTCAAAAATTCATTTTTTTACTGTCTCAAATTTTAATTACGCCAGGGATTGCCTTTTCTATAGTAAATTATTCAAAAAATAATTTTTTACTGTCGCAAATTTTAATTACGCCAGGGATTGCCTTTTCTATAGTAAATTATTCAAAAAATAATTTTTTACTGTCGCAAATTTTAATTACGCCAGGGATTGCCTTTTCTATAGTAAATTATTCAAAAAATAATTTTTTACTGTCGCAAATTATAATTACGCCAGGGATTGCCTTTTCTATAGTAAATTATTCAAAAAATAATTTTTTACTGTCGCAAATTTTAATTACGCCAGGGATTGCCTTTTCTATAGTAAATTATTCAAAAAATAATTTTTTTCTGTCGCAAATTTTAATTACGCCAGGGATTGCCTTTTCTATAGTAAATTATTCAAAAATTCATTTTTTACTGTCTCAAATTTTAATTACGCTAGGGATTGCCTTTTCTATAGTAAATTATTCAAAAATTCATTTTTTTACTGTCTCAAATTTTAATTACGCCAGGGATTGCCTTTTCTATATTAAATTTTGCAAAAAATAATTGTTTAGTGTCGCAAATTTTAATTACGCCAGGGATTGCCTTTTCTATAGTAAATTATTCAAAAAATAATTTTTTACTGTCTCAAATTTTAATTACGCCAGGGATTGCCTTTTCTATAGTAAATTATTCAAAAATTCATTTTTTACTGTCTCAAATTTTAATTACGCCAGGGATTGCCTTTTCTATAGTAAATTTTGCAAAAAATAATTGTTTAGTGTCGCAGATTTTAATTACGCCAAGGATTGCCTTTTCTATAGTAAATTATTCAAAAATTCATTTTTTACTGTCGCAAATTTTAATTACGCCAGGGATTGCCTTTTCTATAGTAAATTTTGCAAAAACTAATTTTTTACTGTCGCAAATTTTAATTACGCCAGGGAATGCCTTTTCTATAGTAAAAGTTGCAAAAAATAATTTTTTACTGTTGCAAATTTTAAATACGCCAGGGATTGCCTTTTCTATAGTAAATTATTCAAAAATTCATTTTTTACTGTCTCAAATTTTAATTACGCCAGGGATTGCCTTTTCTATAGTAAATTATTCAAAAAATAATTTTTTACTGTCGCAAATTTTAATTACGCCAGGGATTGCCTTTTCTATAGTAAATTATTCAAAAAATAATTTTTTACTGTCGCAAATTTTAATTACGCCAGGGATTGCCTTTTCTATAGTAAATTATTCAAAAAATAATTTTTTACTGTCGCAAATTATAATTACGCCAGGGATTGCCTTTTCTATAGTAAATTATTCAAAAATTAAATTTTTTCTGTCGCAAATTTTAATTACGCCAGGGATTGCCTTTTCTATAGTAAATTATTCAAAAATTCATTTTTTACTGTCTCAAATTTTAATTACGCCAGGGATTGCCTTTTCTATAGTAAATTTTGCAAAAAATAATTGTTTACTGTCTAAAATTTTAATTACGCCAGGGATTGCCTTTTATATAGTAAATTATTCAAAAAATAATTGTTTAGTGTCGCAAATTTTAATTACGCCAGGGATTGCCTTTTCTATAGTAAATTATTCAAAAATTCATTTTTTCTGTCGCAAATTTTAATTACGCCAGGGATTGCCTTTTCTATAGTAAATTATTCAAAAATTCATTTTTTCTGTCGCAAATTTTAATTACGCCAGGGATTGCCTTTTCTATAGTAAATTATTCAAAAATTCATTTTTTACTGTCTCAAATTTTAATTACGCCAGGTATTGCCTTTTCTATAGTAAATTTTGCAAAAAATAATTTTATACTGTCGCAAATTTTAATTACGCCAGGGATTGCCTTTTCTATAGTAAATTATTCAAAAATTCATTTTTTACTGTCTCAAATTTTAATTACGCCAGGGATTGCCTTTTCTATAGTAAATTATTCAAAAAATAATTGTTTAGTGTCGCAAATTTTAATTACGCCAGGGATTGCCTTTTCTATAGTAAATTATTCAAAAATTCATTTTTTCTGTCGCAAATTTTAATTACGCCAGGGATTGCCTTTTCGATAGTAAATTATTCAAAAATTCATTTTTTTCTGTCGCAAATTTTAATTACGCCAGGGGTTTTCTTTTCTATAGTAAATTTTGAAAAAACTAATTTTTTACTGTCGCAAATTTTAATTACGCCAGGGATTGCCCTTTCTATAGTAAATGTTGCAAAAAATAATTTTTTACTGTTGCAAATTTTAAATACGCCAGGGATTGCCTTTTCTATAGTAAATTATTCAAAAATTCATTTTTTACTGTCTCAAATTTTAATTACGCCAGGGATTGCCTTTTCTATAGTAAGTTATTCAAAAACTCATTTTATACTGTCTCAAATTTTAATTACGCCAGGGATTGCCTTTTCTATAGTAAATTATTCAAAAAATAATTTTTTACTGTCTCAAATTTTAATTACGCCAGGGATTGCCTTTTCTATAGTAAATTATTCAAAAATTCATTTTTTACTGTCTCAAATTTTAATTACGCCAGGGATTGCCTTTTCTATAGTAAATTTTTCAAAAAATAATTGTTTAGTGTCGCAAATTTTAATTACGCCAGGGATTGCCTTTTCTATAGTAAATTATTCAAAAATTCATTTTTTACTGTCGCAAATTTTAATTACGCCAGGGATTGCCTTTTCTATAGTAAATTTTGCAAAAACTAATTTTTTACTGTCGCAAATTTTAATTACGCCAGGGATTGCCTTTTCTATAGTAAATGTTGCAAAAAATAATTTTTTACTGTTGCAAATTTTAAATACGCCAGGGATTGCCTTTTCTATAGTAAATTATTCAAAAATTCATTTTTTACTGTCTCAAATTTTAATTACGCCAGGGATTGCCTTTTCTATAGTAAATTATTCAAAAAATAATTTTTTACTGTCGCAAATTTTAATTACGCCAGGGATTGCCTTTTCTATAGTAAATTATTCAAAAAATAATTTTTTACTGTCGCAAATTTTAATTACGCCAGGGATTGCCTTTTCTATAGTAAATTATTCAAAAAATAATTTTTTACTGTCGCAAATTATAATTACGCCAGGGATTGCCTTTTCTATAGTAAATTATTCAAAAAATAATTTTTTACTGTCGCAAATTTTAATTACGCCAGGGATTGCCTTTTCTATAGTAAATTATTCAAAAAATAATTTTTTTCTGTCGCAAATTTTAATTACGCCAGGGATTGCCTTTTCTATAGTAAATTATTCAAAAATTCATTTTTTACTGTCTCAAATTTTAATTACGCTAGGGATTGCCTTTTCTATAGTAAATTATTCAAAAATTCATTTTTTTACTGTCTCAAATTTTAATTACGCCAGGGATTGCCTTTTCTATATTAAATTTTGCAAAAAATAATTGTTTAGTGTCGCAAATTTTAATTACGCCAGGGATTGCCTTTTCTATAGTAAATTATTCAAAAAATAATTTTTTACTGTCTCAAATTTTAATTACGCCAGGGATTGCCTTTTCTATAGTAAATTATTCAAAAATTCATTTTTTACTGTCTCAAATTTTAATTACGCCAGGGATTGCCTTTTCTATAGTAAATTTTGCAAAAAATAATTGTTTAGTGTCGCAGATTTTAATTACGCCAAGGATTGCCTTTTCTATAGTAAATTATTCAAAAATTCATTTTTTACTGTCGCAAATTTTAATTACGCCAGGGATTGCCTTTTCTATAGTAAATTTTGCAAAAACTAATTTTTTACTGTCGCAAATTTTAATTACGCCAGGGATTGCCTTTTCTATAGTAAAAGTTGCAAAAAATAATTTTTTACTGTTGCAAATTTTAAATACGCCAGGGATTGCCTTTTCTATAGTAAATTATTCAAAAATTCATTTTTTACTGTCTCAAATTTTAATTACGCCAGGGATTGCCTTTTCTATAGTAAATTATTCAAAAAATAATTTTTTACTGTCGCAAATTTTAATTACGCCAGGGATTGCCTTTTCTATAGTAAATTATTCAAAAAATAATTTTTTACTGTCGCAAATTTTAATTACGCCAGGGATTGCCTTTTCTATAGTAAATTATTCAAAAAATAATTTTTTACTGTCGCAAATTATAATTACGCCAGGGATTGCCTTTTCTATAGTAAATTATTCAAAAATTAAATTTTTTCTGTCGCAAATTTTAATTACGCCAGGGATTGCCTTTTCTATAGTAAATTATTCAAAAATTCATTTTTTACTGTCTCAAATTTTAATTACGCCAGGGATTGCCTTTTCTATAGTAAATTTTGCAAAAAATAATTGTTTACTGTCTAAAATTTTAATTACGCCAGGGATTGCCTTTTATATAGTAAATTATTCAAAAAATAATTGTTTAGTGTCGCAAATTTTAATTACGCCAGGGATTGCCTTTTCTATAGTAAATTATTCAAAAATTCATTTTTTCTGTCGCAAATTTTAATTACGCCAGGGATTGCCTTTTCTATAGTAAATTATTCAAAAATTCATTTTTTCTGTCGCAAATTTTAATTACGCCAGGGATTGCCTTTTCTATAGTAAATTATTCAAAAATTCATTTTTTACTGTCTCAAATTTTAATTACGCCAGGTATTGCCTTTTCTATAGTAAATTTTGCAAAAAATAATTTTATACTGTCGCAAATTTTAATTACGCCAGGGATTGCCTTTTCTATAGTAAATTATTCAAAAATTCATTTTTTACTGTCTCAAATTTTAATTACGCCAGGGATTGCCTTTTCTATAGTAAATTATTCAAAAAATAATTGTTTAGTGTCGCAAATTTTAATTACGCCAGGGATTGCCTTTTCTATAGTAAATTATTCAAAAATTCATTTTTTCTGTCGCAAATTTTAATTACGCCAGGGATTGCCTTTTCGATAGTAAATTATTCAAAAATTCATTTTTTTCTGTCGCAAATTTTAATTACGCCAGGGGTTTTCTTTTCTATAGTAAATTTTGAAAAAACTAATTTTTTACTGTCGCAAATTTTAATTACGCCAGGGATTGCCCTTTCTATAGTAAATGTTGCAAAAAATAATTTTTTACTGTTGCAAATTTTAAATACGCCAGGGATTGCCTTTTCTATAGTAAATTATTCAAAAATTCATTTTTTACTGTCTCAAATTTTAATTACGCCAGGGATTGCCTTTTCTATAGTAAGTTATTCAAAAACTCATTTTATACTGTCTCAAATTTTAATTACGCCAGGGATTGCCTTTTCTATAGTAAATTATTCAAAAAATAATTTTTTACTGTCTCAAATTTTAATTACGCCAGGGATTGCCTTTTCTATAGTAAATTATTCAAAAATTCATTTTTTACTGTCTCAAATTTTAATTACGCCAGGGATTGCCTTTTCTATAGTAAATTTTTCAAAAAATAATTGTTTAGTGTCGCAAATTTTAATTACGCCAGGGATTGCCTTTTCTATAGTAAATTATTCAAAAATTCATTTTTTACTGTCGCAAATTTTAATTACGCCAGGGATTGCCTTTTCTATAGTAAATTTTGCAAAAACTAATTTTTTACTGTCGCAAATTTTAATTACGCCAGGGATTGCCTTTTCTATAGTAAATGTTGCAAAAAATAATTTTTTACTGTTGCAAATTTTAAATACGCCAGGGATTGCCTTTTCTATAGTAAATTATTCAAAAATTCATTTTTTACTGTCTCAAATTTTAATTACGCCAGGGATTGCCTTTTCTATAGTAAATTATTCAAAAAATAATTTTTTACTGTCGCAAATTTTAATTACGCCAGGGATTGCCTTTTCTATAGTAAATTATTCAAAAAATAATTTTTTACTGTCGCAAATTTTAATTACGCCAGGGATTGCCTTTTCTATAGTAAATTATTCAAAAAATAATTTTTTACTGTCGCAAATTATAATTACGCCAGGGATTGCCTTTTCTATAGTAAATTATTCAAAAAATAATTTTTTACTGTCTCAAATTTTAATTACGCCAGGGATTGCCTTTTCTATAGTAAATTATTCAAAAAATAACTTTATACTGTCTCAAATTTTAATTACGCCAAGGATTGCCTTTTCTATAGTAAATTATTCAAAAAATAATTTTTTACTGTCTCAAATTTTAATTACGCCAGGGATTGCCTTTTCTATAGTAAATTATTCAAAAATTCATTTTTTTACTGTCTCAAATTTTAATTACGCCAGGGATTGCCTTTTCTATAGTAAATTATTCAAAAATTTATTTTTTCTGTCGCAAATTTTAATTACGCCAGGGATTGCCTTTTCTATAGTAAATTATTCAAAAATTCATTTTTTCTGTCGCAAATTTTAATTACGCCAGGGATTGCCTTTTCTATAGTAAATTATTCAAAAATTCATTTTTTACTGTCTCAAATTTTAATTACGCCAGGGATTGCCTTTTCTATAGTAAATTTTGCAAAAAATAATTGTTTAGTGTCGCAAATTTTAATTACGCCAGGGATTGCCTTTTCTATAGTAAATTATTCAAAAATTCATTTTTTACTGTCGCAAATTTTAATTACGCCAGGGATTGCCTTTTCTATAGTAAATTTTGCAAAAACTAATTTTTTACTGTCGCAAATTTTAATTACGCCAGGGATTGCCTTTTCTATAGTAAATGTTGCAAAAAATAATTTTTTACTGTTGCAAATTTTAAATACGCCAGGGATTGCCTTTTCTATAGTAAATTATTCAAAAATTCATTTTTTACTGTCTCAAATTTTAATTACGCCAGGGATTGCCTTTTCTATAGTAAATTATTCAAAAAATAATTTTTTACTGTCGCAAATTTTAATTACGCCAGGGATTGCCTTTTCTATAGTAAATTATTAAAAAAATAATTTTTTACTGTCGCAAATTTTAATTACGCCAGGGATTGCCTTTTCTATAGTAAATTATTCAAAAAATAATTTTTTACTGTCGCAAATTATAATTACGCCAGGGATTGCCTTTTCTATAGTAAATTATTCAAAAAATAATTTTTTACTGTCTCAAATTTTAATTACGCCAGGGATTGCCTTTTCTATAGTAAATTATTCAAAAAAATAATTGTTTAGTGTCTCAAATTTTAATTACGCCAGGGATTGCCTTTTCTATAGTAAATTATTCAAAAAATAATTTTTTTCTGTCGCAAATTTTAATTACGCCAGGGATTGCCTTTTCTATAGTAAATTATCCAAAAATTCATTTTTTACTGTCTCAAATTTTAAGTACGCCAGGGATTGCCTTTTCTATAGTAAATTATTCAAAAATTCATTTTTTACTGTCTCAAATTTTAATTACGCTAGGGATTGCCTTTTCTATATTAAATTTTGCAAAAAATAATTGTTTAGTGTCGCAAATTTTAATTACGCCAGGGATGGCCTTTTCTATAGTAAATTATTCAAAAAATAATTTTTTACTGTCTCAAATTTTAATTGCGCCAGGGATTGCCTTTTCTATAGTAAATTATTCAAAAAATAACTTTATACTGTCTCAAATTTTAATTACGCCAGGGATTGCCTTTTCTATAGTAAATTATTCAAAAAATAATTTTTTACTGTCTCAAATTTTAATTACGCCAGGGATTGCCTTTTCTATAGTAAATTATTCAAAAATTCATTTTTTACTGTCTCAAATTTTAATTACGCCAGGGATTGCCTTTTCTATAGTAAATTATTCAAAAATTTATTTTTTCTGTCGCAAATTTTAATTACGCCAGGGATTGCCTTTTCTATAGTAAATTATTCAAAATTTCATTTTTTACTGTCTCAAATTTTAATTACGCCAGGGATTGCCTTTTCTATAGTAAATTATTCAAAAAATAATTTCATACTGTCTCAAATTTTAATTACGCCAGGGATTGCCTTTTCTATAGTAAATTATTCATAAATTCATTTTTTCTGTCGCAAATTTTAATTACGCCAGGGATTGCCTTTTCTATAGTAAATTACTCAAAAAATCATTTTTTACTGTCTCAAATTTTAATTACGCCAGGGATTGCCTTTTCTATAGTAAATTTTGCAAAAAATAATTGCTTAGTGTCGCAAATTTTAATTACGCCAGGGATTGCCTTTTCTATAGTAAATTATTCAAAAATTCATTTTTTACTGTCGCAAATTTTAATTACGCCAGGGATTGCTTCTATAGTAAATTTTGCAAAAAATAATTTTTTTACTGTCGCAAATTTTAATTACGCCAGGGATTGCCTTTTTCTATAGTAAATGTTGCAAAAAATAATTTTTTACTGTTTGCAAATTTTAAATACGCAAGGGATTGCCTTTTCTATAGTAAATTATTCAAAAATTCATTTTTTACTGTCTCAAATTTTAATTACGCCAGGGATTGCCTTTTCTATAGTAAATTATTCAAAAATTCATTTTTTACTGTCTCAAATTTTAATTACGCCAGGGATTGCCTTTTCTATAGTAAATTTGCAAAAATAATTTTATACTGTCTCAAATTTTAAATACTCCAGGGATTGCCTTTTCTACAGTAAATTATTCAAAATTTCATTTTTACTGTCTCAAATTTTAATTACGCCAGGGATTGCCTTTTCTATAGTAAATTATTCAAAAAATAATTTCATACTGTCTCAAATTTTAATTACGCCAGGGATTGCCTTTTCTATAGTAAATTATTCAAAAATTCATTTTTTCTGTCGCAAATTTTAATTACGCCAGGGATTGCCTTTTCTATAGTAAATTATTCAAAAATTCATTTTTTACTGTCTCAAATTTTAATTACGCCAGGGATTGCCTTTTCTATAGTAGATTTTGCAAAAAATAATTGTTTAGTGTCGCAAATTTTAATTACGCCAGGGATTGCCTTTTCTATAGTAAATTATTCAAAAAATAATTTTTTACTGTCGCAAATTTTAATTACGCCAGGGATTGCATTTTCTATAGTAAATTATTAAAAAATAATTTTTTACTGTCGCAAATTTTAATTACGCCAGGGATTGCCTTTTCTATAGTAAATTATTGAAAAATTAATTTTTTACTGTTGCAAATTATAATTACGCCAGGGATTGCCTTTTCTATAGTAAATTATTCAAAAAATAATTTTTTACTGTCGCAAATTATAATTTCGCCAGGGATTGCCTTTTCTATAGTAAATTATTCAAAAATTAATTTTTTTCTGTCGCAAATTTTAATTACGCCAGGGATTGCCTTTTCTATAGTAAATTATTCAAAAATTCATTTTTTACTGTCTCAAATTTTAATTACGCCAGGGATTGCCTTTTCTATAGTAAATTTTGCAAAAAATAATTGTTTACTGTCTCAAATTTTAATTACGCCAGGGATTGCCTTTTCTATAGTAAATTATTCAAAAAATAATTGTTTAGTGTCGCAAATTTTAATTACGCCAGGGATTGCCTTTTCTATAGTAAATTTTGCAAAAACTAATTTTTTACTGTCGCAAATTTTAATTACGCCAGGGATTGCCTTTTCTATAGTAAATGTTGCAAAAAATAATTTTTTACTGTTGCAAATTTTAAATACGCCAGGGATTGCCTTTTCTATAGTAAATTATTCAAAAATTCATTTTTTACTGTCTCAAATTTTAATTACGCCAGGGATTGCCTTTTCTATAGTAAATTATTCAAAAAATAATTTTTTACTGTCGCAAATTTTAATTACGCCAGGGATTGCCTTTTCTATAGTAAATTATTCAAAAAATAATTTTTTACTGTCGCAAATTTTAATTACGCCAGGGATTGCCTTTTCTATAGTAAATTATTCAAAAAATAATTTTTTACTGTCGCAAATTATAATTACGCCAGGGATTGCCTTTTCTATAGTAAATTATTCAAAAATTAAATTTTTTCTGTCGCAAATTTTAATTACGCCAGGGATTGCCTTTTCTATAGTAAATTATTCAAAAATTCATTTTTTACTGTCTCAAATTTTAATTACGCCAGGGATTGCCTTTTCTATAGTAAATTTTGCAAAAAATAATTGTTTACTGTCTCAAATTTTAATTACGCCAGGGATTGCCTTTTATATAGTAAATTATTCAAAAAATAATTGTTTAGTGTCGCAAATTTTAATTACGCCAGGGATTGCCTTTTCTATAGTAAATTATTCAAAAATTCATTTTTTCTGTCGCAAATTTTAATTACGCCAGGGATTGCCTTTTCTATAGTAAATTATTCAAAAATTCATTTTTTCTGTCGCAAATTTTAATTACGCCAGGGATTGCCTTTTCTATAGTAAATTATTCAAAAATTCATTTTTTACTGTCTCAAATTTTAATTACGCCAGGTATTGCCTTTTCTATAGTAAATTTTGCAAAAAATAATTTTATACTGTCGCAAATTTTAATTACGCCAGGGATTGCCTTTTCTATAGTAAATTATTCAAAAATTCATTTTTTACTGTCTCAAATTTTAATTACGCCAGGGATTGCCTTTTCTATAGTAAATTATTCAAAAAATAATTGTTTAGTGTCGCAAATTTTAATTACGCCAGGGATTGCCTTTTCTATAGTAAATTATTCAAAAATTCATTTTTTCTGTCGCAAATTTTAATTACGCCAGGGATTGCCTTTTCGATAGTAAATTATTCAAAAATTCATTTTTTTCTGTCGCAAATTTTAATTACGCCAGGGGTTTTCTTTTCTATAGTAAATTTTGAAAAAACTAATTTTTTACTGTCGCAAATTTTAATTACGCCAGGGATTGCCCTTTCTATAGTAAATGTTGCAAAAAATAATTTTTTACTGTTGCAAATTTTAAATACGCCAGGGATTGCCTTTTCTATAGTAAATTATTCAAAAATTCATTTTTTACTGTCTCAAATTTTAATTACGCCAGGGATTGCCTTTTCTATAGTAAGTTATTCAAAAACTCATTTTATACTGTCTCAAATTTTAATTACGCCAGGGATTGCCTTTTCTATAGTAAATTATTCAAAAAATAATTTTTTACTGTCTCAAATTTTAATTACGCCAGGGATTGCCTTTTCTATAGTAAATTATTCAAAAATTCATTTTTTTCTGTCTCAAATTTTAATTACGCCAGGGATTGCCTTTTCTATAGTAAATTTTTCAAAAAATAATTGTTTAGTGTCGCAAATTTTAATTACGCCAGGGATTGCCTTTTCTATAGTAAATTATTCAAAAATTCATTTTTTACTGTCGCAAATTTTAATTACGCCAGGGATTGCCTTTTCTATAGTAAATTTTGCAAAAACTAATTTTTTACTGTCGCAAATTTTAATTACGCCAGGGATTGCCTTTTCTATAGTAAATGTTGCAAAAAATAATTTTTTACTGTTGCAAATTTTAAATACGCCAGGGATTGCCTTTTCTATAGTAAATTATTCAAAAATTCATTTTTTACTGTCTCAAATTTTAATTACGCCAGGGATTGCCTTTTCTATAGTAAATTATTCAAAAAATAATTTTTTACTGTCGCAAATTTTAATTACGCCAGGGATTGCCTTTTCTATAGTAAATTATTCAAAAAATAATTTTTTACTGTCGCAAATTTTAATTACGCCAGGGATTGCCTTTTCTATAGTAAGTTATTCAAAAAATAATTTTTTACTGTCGCAAATTATAATTACGCCAGGGATTGCCTTTTCTATAGTAAATTATTCAAAAAATAATTTTTTACTGTCTCAAATTTTAATTACGCCAGGGATTGCCTTTTCTATAGTAAATTATTCAAAAAATAACTTTATACTGTCTCAAATTTTAATTACGCCAAGGATTGCCTTTTCTATAGTAAATTATTCAAAAAATAATTTTTTACTGTCTCAAATTTTAATTACGCCAGGGATTGCCTTTTCTATAGTAAATTATTCAAAAATTCATTTTTTACTGTCTCAAATTTTAATTACGCCAGGGATTGCCTTTTCTATAGTAAATTATTCAAAAATTTATTTTTTCTGTCGCAAATTTTAATTACGCCAGGGATTGCCTTTTCTATAGTAAATTATTCAAAAATTCATTTTTTCTGTCGCAAATTTTAATTACGCCAGGGATTGCCTTTTCTATAGTAAATTATTCAAAAATTCATTTTTTACTGTCTCAAATTTTAATTACGCCAGGGATTGCCTTTTCTATAGTAAATTTTGCAAAAAATAATTGTTTAGTGTCGCAAATTTTAATTACGCCAGGGATTGCCTTTTCTATAGTAAATTATTCAAAAATTCATTTTTTACTGTCGCAAATTTTAATTACGCCAGGGATTGCCTTTTCTATAGTAAATTTTGCAAAAACTAATTTTTTACTGTCGCAAATTTTAATTACGCCAGGGATTGCCTTTTCTATAGTAAATGTTGCAAAAAATAATTTTTTACTGTTGCAAATTTTAAATACGCCAGGGATTGCCTTTTCTATAGTAAATTATTCAAAAATTCATTTTTTACTGTCTCAAATTTTAATTACGCCAGGGATTGCCTTTTCTATAGTAAATTATTCAAAAAATAATTTTTTACTGTCGCAAATTTTAATTACGCCAGGGATTGCCTTTTCTATAGTAAATTATTAAAAAAAATAATTTTTTACTGTCGCAAATTTTAATTACGCCAGGGATTGCCTTTTCTATAGTAAATTATTCAAAAAATAATTTTTTACTGTCGCAAATTATAATTACGCCAGGGATTGCCTTTTCTATAGTAAATTATTCAAAAAATAATTTTTTACTGTCTCAAATTTTAATTACGCCAGGGATTGCCTTTTCTATAGTAAATTATTCAAAAAAATAATTGTTTAGTGTCTCAAATTTTAATTACGCCAGGGATTGCCTTTTCTATAGTAAATTATTCAAAAAATAATTTTTTTCTGTCGCAAATTTTAATTACGCCAGGGATTGCCTTTTCTATAGTAAATTATCCAAAAATTCATTTTTTACTGTCTCAAATTTTAAGTACGCCAGGGATTGCCTTTTCTATAGTAAATTATTCAAAAATTCATTTTTTACTGTCTCAAATTTTAATTACGCTAGGGATTGCCTTTTCTATATTAAATTTTGCAAAAAATAATTGTTTAGTGTCGCAAATTTTAATTACGCCAGGGATGGCCTTTTCTATAGTAAATTATTCAAAAAATAATTTTTTACTGTCTCAAATTTTAATTGCGCCAGGGATTGCCTTTTCTATAGTAAATTATTCAAAAAATAACTTTATACTGTCTCAAATTTTAATTACGCCAGGGATTGCCTTTTCTATAGTAAATTATTCAAAAAATAATTTTTTTACTGTCTCAAATTTTAATTACGCCAGGGATTGCCTTTTCTATAGTAAATTATTCAAAAATTCATTTTTTACTGTCTCAAATTTTAATTACGCCAGGGATTGCCTTTTCTATAGTAAATTATTCAAAAATTTATTTTTTCTGTCGCAAATTTTAATTACGCCAGGGATTGCCTTTTCTATAGTAAATTATTCAAAATTTCATTTTTTACTGTCTCAAATTTTAATTACGCCAGGGATTGCCTTTTCTATAGTAAATTATTCAAAAAATAATTTCATACTGTCTCAAATTTTAATTACGCCAGGGATTGCCTTTTCTATAGTAAATTATTCATAAATTCATTTTTTCTGTCGCAAATTTTAATTACGCCAGGGATTGCCTTTTCTATAGTAAATTACTCAAAAAATCATTTTTTACTGTCTCAAATTTTAATTACGCCAGGGATTGCCTTTCTATAGTAAATTTTGCAAAAAATAATTGCTTAGTGTCGCAAATTTTAATTACGCCAGGGATTGCCTTTTCTATAGTAAATTATTCAAAAATTCATTTTTTACTGTCGCAAATTTTAATTACGCCAGGGATTGCCTTTTCTATAGTAAATTTTGCAAAAAATAATTTTTTACTGTCGCAAATTTTAATTACGCCAGGGATTGCCTTTTCTATAGTAAATGTTGCAAAAAATAATTTTTTACTGTTGCAAATTTTAAATACGCCAGGGATTGCCTTTTCTATAGTAAATTATTCAAAAATTCATTTTTTACTGTCTCAAATTTTAATTACGCCAGGGATTGCCTTTTCTATAGTAAATTATTCAAAAATTCATTTTTTACTGTCTCAAATTTTAATTACGCCAGGGATTGCCTTTTCTATAGTAAATTATTCAAAAATTCATTTTTTACTGTCTCAAATTTTAATTTCGCCAGGGATTGCCTTTTCTATAGTAAATTTTGCAAAAAATAATTTTATACTGTCTCAAATTTTAAATACTCCAGGGATTGCCTTTTCTACAGTAAATTATTCAAAATTTCATTTTTTACTGTCTCAAATTTTAATTACGCCAGGGATTGCCTTTTCTATAGTAAATTATTCAAAAAATAATTTCATACTGTCTCAAATTTTAATTACGCCAGGGATTGCCTTTTCTATAGTAAATTATTCAAAAATTCATTTTTTCTGTCGCAAATTTTAATTACGCCAGGGATTGCCTTTTCTATAGTAAATTATTCAAAAATTCATTTTTTACTGTCTCAAATTTTAATTACGCCAGGGATTGCCTTTTCTATAGTAGATTTTGCAAAAAATAATTGTTTAGTGTCGCAAATTTTAATTACGCCAGGGATTGCCTTTTCTATAGTAAATTATTCAAAAAATAATTTTTTACTGTCGCAAATTTTAATTACGCCAGGGATTGCATTTTCTATAGTAAATTATTAAAAAATAATTTTTTACTGTCGCAAATTTTAATTACGCCAGGGATTGCCTTTTCTATAGTAAATTATTGAAAAATTAATTTTTTACTGTTGCAAATTATAATTACGCCAGGGATTGCCTTTTCTATAGTAAATTATTCAAAAAATAATTTTTTACTGTCGCAAATTATAATTTCGCCAGGGATTGCCTTTTCTATAGTAAATTATTCAAAAATTAATTTTTTTCTGTCGCAAATTTTAATTACGCCAGGGATTGCCTTTTCTATAGTAAATTATTCAAAAATTCATTTTTTACTGTCTCAAATTTTAATTACGCCAGGGATTGCCTTTTCTATAGTAAATTTTGCAAAAAATAATTGTTTACTGTCTCAAATTTTAATTACGCCAGGGATTGCCTTTTCTATAGTAAATTATTCAAAAAATAATTGTTTAGTGTCGCAAATTTTAATTACGCCAGAGATTGCCTTTTCTATAGTAAATTATTCAAAAATTCATTTTTTACTGTCTCAAATTTTAATTACGCCAGGGATTGCCTTTTCTATAGTAAATTATTCAAAAATTCATTTTTTACTGTCTCAAATTTTAATTTCGCCAGGGATTGCCTTTTCTATAGTAAATTTTGCAAAAAATAATTTTATACTGTCTCAAATTTTAAATACGCCAGGGATTGCCTTTTCTATAGTAAATTATTCAAAAAATAATTTTTTCTGTCACAAATTTTAATTACGCCAGGGATTGCCTTTTCTATAGTAAATTTTGCAAAAAACAATTGTTTAGTGTCGCAAATTTTAATTACGTCAGGGATTGCCTTTTCTATAGTAAATTATTCAAAAAATAATTTTTTTCTGTCGCAAATTTTAATTACGCCAGGGATTGCCTTTTCTATAATAAATTATTCAAAAATTCATTTTTTACTGTCTCAAATTTTAATTACGCCAGGGATTGCCTTTTCTATAGTAAATTATTCAAAAATTCATTTTTTACTGTCTCAAATTTTAATTACGCCAGGGATTGCCTTTTCTATAGTAAATTATTCAAAAATTCATTTTTTACTGTCTCAAATTTTAATTACGCCAGGGATTGCCTTTTCTATAGTAAATTATTCAAAAAATAATTTTTTACTGTCGCAAATTTTAATTACGCCAGGGATTGCCTTTTCTATAGTAAATTATTCAAAAAATAATTTTTTACTGTCGCAAATTTTAATTACGCCAGGGATTGCCTTTTCTATAGTAAATTATTCAAAAAATAATTTTTTACTGTCGCAAATTATAATTACGCCAGGGATTGCCTTTTCTATAGTAAATTATTCAAAAAATAATTTTTTACTGTCTCAAATTTTAATTACGCCAGGGATTGCCTTTTCTATAGTAAATTATTCAAAAAATAACTTTATACTGTCTCAAATTTTAATTACGCCAAGGATTGCCTTTTCTATAGTAAATTATTCAAAAAATAATTTTTTACTGTCTCAAATTTTAATTACGCCAGGGATTGCCTTTTCTATAGTAAATTATTCAAAAATTCATTTTTTACTGTCTCAAATTTTAATTACGCCAGGGATTGCCTTTTCTATAGTAAATTATTCAAAAATTTATTTTTTCTGTCGCAAATTTTAATTACGCCAGGGATTGCCTTTTCTATAGTAAATTATTCAAAAATTCATTTTTTCTGTCGCAAATTTTAATTACGCCAGGGATTGCCTTTTCTATAGTAAATTATTCAAAAATTCATTTTTTACTGTCTCAAATTTTAATTACGCCAGGGATTGCCTTTTCTATAGTAAATTTTGCAAAAAATAATTGTTTAGTGTCGCAAATTTTAATTACGCCAGGGATTGCCTTTTCTATAGTAAATTATTCAAAAATTCATTTTTTACTGTCGCAAATTTTAATTACGCCAGGGATTGCCTTTTCTATAGTAAATTTTGCAAAAACTAATTTTTTACTGTCGCAAATTTTAATTACGCCAGGGATTGCCTTTTCTATAGTAAATGTTGCAAAAAATAATTTTTTACTGTTGCAAATTTTAAATACGCCAGGGATTGCCTTTTCTATAGTAAATTATTCAAAAATTCATTTTTTACTGTCTCAAATTTTAATTACGCCAGGGATTGCCTTTTCTATAGTAAATTATTCAAAAAATAATTTTTTACTGTCGCAAATTTTAATTACGCCAGGGATTGCCTTTTCTATAGTAAATTATTAAAAAAATAATTTTTTACTGTCGCAAATTTTAATTACGCCAGGGATTGCCTTTTCTATAGTAAATTATTCAAAAAATAATTTTTTACTGTCGCAAATTATAATTACGCCAGGGATTGCCTTTTCTATAGTAAATTATTCAAAAAATAATTTTTTACTGTCTCAAATTTTAATTACGCCAGGGATTGCCTTTTCTATAGTAAATTATTCAAAAAAATAATTGTTTAGTGTCTCAAATTTTAATTACGCCAGGGATTGCCTTTTCTATAGTAAATTATTCAAAAAATAATTTTTTTCTGTCGCAAATTTTAATTACGCCAGGGATTGCCTTTTCTATAGTAAATTATCCAAAAATTCATTTTTTACTGTCTCAAATTTTAAGTACGCCAGGGATTGCCTTTTCTATAGTAAATTATTCAAAAATTCATTTTTTACTGTCTCAAATTTTAATTACGCTAGGGATTGCCTTTTCTATATTAAATTTTGCAAAAAATAATTGTTTAGTGTCGCAAATTTTAATTACGCCAGGGATGGCCTTTTCTATAGTAAATTATTCAAAAAATAATTTTTTACTGTCTCAAATTTTAATTGCGCCAGGGATTGCCTTTTCTATAGTAAATTATTCAAAAAATAACTTTATACTGTCTCAAATTTTAATTACGCCAGGGATTGCCTTTTCTATAGTAAATTATTCAAAAAATAATTTTTTACTGTCTCAAATTTTAATTACGCCAGGGATTGCCTTTTCTATAGTAAATTATTCAAAAATTCATTTTTTACTGTCTCAAATTTTAATTACGCCAGGGATTGCCTTTTCTATAGTAAATTATTCAAAAATTTATTTTTTCTGTCGCAAATTTTAATTACGCCAGGGATTGCCTTTTCTATAGTAAATTATTCAAAATTTCATTTTTTACTGTCTCAAATTTTAATTACGCCAGGGATTGCCTTTTCTATAGTAAATTATTCAAAAAATAATTTCATACTGTCTCAAATTTTAATTACGCCAGGGATTGCCTTTTCTATAGTAAATTATTCATAAATTCATTTTTTCTGTCGCAAATTTTAATTACGCCAGGGATTGCCTTTTCTATAGTAAATTACTCAAAAAATCATTTTTTACTGTCTCAAATTTTAATTACGCCAGGGATTGCCTTTCTATAGTAAATTTTGCAAAAAATAATTGCTTAGTGTCGCAAATTTTAATTACGCCAGGGATTGCCTTTTCTATAGTAAATTATTCAAAAATTCATTTTTTACTGTCGCAAATTTTAATTACGCCAGGGATTGCCTTTTCTATAGTAAATTTTGCAAAAAATAATTTTTTACTGTCGCAAATTTTAATTACGCCAGGGATTGCCTTTTCTATAGTAAATGTTGCAAAAAATAATTTTTTACTGTTGCAAATTTTAAATACGCCAGGGATTGCCTTTTCTATAGTAAATTATTCAAAAATTCATTTTTTACTGTCTCAAATTTTAATTACGCCAGGGATTGCCTTTTCTATAGTAAATTATTCAAAAATTCATTTTTTACTGTCTCAAATTTTAATTACGCCAGGGATTGCCTTTTCTATAGTAAATTATTCAAAAATTCATTTTTTACTGTCTCAAATTTTAATTTCGCCAGGGATTGCCTTTTCTATAGTAAATTTTGCAAAAAATAATTTTATACTGTCTCAAATTTTAAATACTCCAGGGATTGCCTTTTCTACAGTAAATTATTCAAAATTTCATTTTTTACTGTCTCAAATTTTAATTACGCCAGGGATTGCCTTTTCTATAGTAAATTATTCAAAAAATAATTTCATACTGTCTCAAATTTTAATTACGCCAGGGATTGCCTTTTCTATAGTAAATTATTCAAAAATTCATTTTTTCTGTCGCAAATTTTAATTACGCCAGGGATTGCCTTTTCTATAGTAAATTATTCAAAAATTCATTTTTTACTGTCTCAAATTTTAATTACGCCAGGGATTGCCTTTTCTATAGTAGATTTTGCAAAAAATAATTGTTTAGTGTCGCAAATTTTAATTACGCCAGGGATTGCCTTTTCTATAGTAAATTATTCAAAAAATAATTTTTTACTGTCGCAAATTTTAATTACGCCAGGGATTGCATTTTCTATAGTAAATTATTAAAAAATAATTTTTTACTGTCGCAAATTTTAATTACGCCAGGGATTGCCTTTTCTATAGTAAATTATTGAAAAATTAATTTTTTACTGTTGCAAATTATAATTACGCCAGGGATTGCCTTTTCTATAGTAAATTATTCAAAAAATAATTTTTTACTGTCGCAAATTATAATTTCGCCAGGGATTGCCTTTTCTATAGTAAATTATTCAAAAATTAATTTTTTTCTGTCGCAAATTTTAATTACGCCAGGGATTGCCTTTTCTATAGTAAATTATTCAAAAATTCATTTTTTACTGTCTCAAATTTTAATTACGCCAGGGATTGCCTTTTCTATAGTAAATTTTGCAAAAAATAATTGTTTACTGTCTCAAATTTTAATTACGCCAGGGATTGCCTTTTCTATAGTAAATTATTCAAAAAATAATTGTTTAGTGTCGCAAATTTTAATTACGCCAGAGATTGCCTTTTCTATAGTAAATTATTCAAAAATTCATTTTTTACTGTCTCAAATTTTAATTACGCCAGGGATTGCCTTTTCTATAGTAAATTATTCAAAAATTCATTTTTTACTGTCTCAAATTTTAATTTCGCCAGGGATTGCCTTTTCTATAGTAAATTTTGCAAAAAATAATTTTATACTGTCTCAAATTTTAAATACGCCAGGGATTGCCTTTTCTATAGTAAATTATTCAAAAAATAATTTTTTCTGTCACAAATTTTAATTACGCCAGGGATTGCCTTTTCTATAGTAAATTTTGCAAAAAACAATTGTTTAGTGTCGCAAATTTTAATTACGTCAGGGATTGCCTTTTCTATAGTAAATTATTCAAAAAATAATTTTTTTCTGTCGCAAATTTTAATTACGCCAGGGATTGCCTTTTCTATAATAAATTATTCAAAAATTCATTTTTTACTGTCTCAAATTTTAATTACGCCAGGGATTGCCTTTTCTATAGTAAATTATTCAAAAATTCATTTTTTACTGTCTCAAATTTTAATTACGCCAGGGATTGCCTTTTCTATATTAAATTTTGCAAAAAATAATTGTTTAGTGTCGCAAATTTTAACTACGCCAGGGATTGCCTTTTCTATAGTAAATTATTCAAAAAATAATTTTTTACTGTCTCAAATTTTAATTACGCCAGGGATTGCCTTTTTTATAGTAAATTATTCAAAAATTCATTTTTTACTGTCTCAAATTTTAATTACGCCATGGATTGCCTTTTCTATAGTAAATTTTGCAAAAAATAATTGTTTAGTGTCGCAAATTTTAATTACGCCAGGGATTGCCTTTTCTATAGTAAATTATTCAAAAATTCATTTTTTACTGTCGCAAATTTTAATTACGCCAGGGATTGCCTTTTCTATAGTAAATTATTCAAAAAATAATTGTTTAGTGTCGCAAATTTTAATTACGCCAGAGATTGCCTTTTCTATAGTAAATTATTCAAAAATTCATTTTTTACTGTCTCAAATTTTAATTACGCCAGGGATTGCCTTTTCTATAGTAAATTATTCAAAAATTCATTTTTTACTGTCTCAAATTTTAATTACGCCAGGGATTGCCTTTTCTATAGTAAATTATTCAAAAATTCATTTTTTACTGTCTCAAATTTTAATTACGCCAGGGATTGCCTTTTCTATAGTAAATTATTCAAAAATTCATTTTTTACTGTCTCAAATTTTAATTTCGCCAGGGATTGCCTTTTCTATAGTAAATTTTGCAAAAAATAATTTTATACTGTCTCAAATTTTAAATACGCCAGGGATTGCCTTTTCTATAGTAAATTATTCAAAAAATAATTTTTTCTGTCACAAATTTTAATTACGCCAGGGATTGCCTTTTCTATAGTAAATTTTGCAAAAAACAATTGTTTAGTGTCGCAAATTTTAATTACGTCAGGGATTGCCTTTTCTATAGTAAATTATTCAAAAAATAATTTTTTTCTGTCGCAAATTTAATTACGCCAGGGATTGCCTTTTCTATAATAAATTATTCAAAAATTCATTTTTTACTGTCTCAAATTTTAATTACGCCAGGGATTGCCTTTTCTATAGTAAATTATTCAAAAATTCATTTTTTACTGTCTCAAATTTTAATTACGCCAGGGATTGCCTTTTCTATATTAAATTTTGCAAAAAATAATTGTTTAGTGTCGCAAATTTTAATTACGCCAGGGATTGCCTTTTCTATAGTAAATTATTCAAAAAATAATTTTTTACTGTCTCAAATTTTAATTACGCCAGGGATTGCCTTTTCTATAGTAAATTATTCAAAAATTCATTTTTTACTGTCTCAAATTTTAATTACGCCATGGATTGCCTTTTCTATAGTAAATTTTGCAAAAAATAATTGTTTAGTGTCGCAAATTTTAATTACGCCAGGGATTGCCTTTTCTATAGTAAATTATTCAAAAATTCATTTTTTACTGTCGCAAATTTTAATTACGCCAGGGATTGCCTTTTCTATAGTAAATTATTCAAAAAATAATTGTTTAGTGTCGCAAATTTTAATTACGCCAGAGATTGCCTTTTCTATAGTAAATTATTCAAAAATTCATTTTTTACTGTCTCAAATTTTAATTACGCCAGGGATTGCCTTTTCTATAGTAAATTTTGCAAAAAATAATTGTTTACTGTCTCAAATTTTAATTACGCCAGGGATTGCCTTTTCTATAGTAAATTATTCAAAAATTAATTTTTTTCTGTCGCAAATTTTAATTACGCCAGGGATTGCCTTTTCTATAGTAAATTATTCAAAAATTCATTTTTTACTGTCTCAAATTTTAATTACGCCAGGGATTGCCTTTTCTATAGTAAATTTTGCAAAAAATAATTTTTTTCTGTTGCAAATTTTAATTACGCCAGGGATTGCCTTTTCTATAGTAAATTATTCAAAAAATAATTTTTTACTGTCTCAAATTTTAATAACGCCAGGGATTGCCTTTTCTATAGTAAATTATTCAAAAAATAATTTTATACTGTCTCAAATTTTAATTACGCCAGGGATTGCCTTTTCTATAGTAAATTATTCAAAAAATAATTTTTTACTGTCTCAAATTTTAATTACGCCAGGGATTGCCTTTTCTATAGTAAATTATTCAAAAATTCATTTTTTACTGTCTCAAATTTTAATTACGCCAGGGATTGCCTTTTCTATAGTAAATTATTCAAAAATTCATTTTTTCTGTCGCAAATTTTAATTACGCCAGGGATTGCCTTTTCTACAGTAAATTATTCAAAATTTCATTTTTTACTGTCTCAAATTTTAATTACGCCAGGGATTGCCTTTTCTATATTAAATTATTCAAAAAATAATTTTATACTGTCTCAAATTTTAATTACGCCA
The DNA here is from genome assembly GCA_963930735.1 of Dioctria linearis. NCBI lineage: Eukaryota > Metazoa > Arthropoda > Insecta > Diptera > Asilidae > Dioctria > Dioctria linearis. The sequence continues at coordinate 16,835 of CAWVNZ010002307.1, read as the reverse complement.
GGGATTGCCTTTTCTATAGTAAATTATTCAAAAATTCATTTTTTCTGTCGCAAATTTTAATTACGCCAGGGATTGCCTTTTCTATAGTAAATTATTCAAAAATTCATTTTTTACTGTCTCAAATTTTAATTACGCCAGGGATTGCCTTTTCTATAGTAAATTTTGCAAAAAATAATTGTTTAGTGTCGCAAATTTTAATTACGCCAGGGATTGCCTTTTCTATAGTAAATTATTCAAAAATTCATTTTTTACTGTCGCAAATTTTAATTACGACAGGGATTGCCTTTTCTATAATAAATTTTGCAAAAACTAATTTTTTACTGTCGCAAATTTTAATTACGCCAGGGATTGCCTTTTCTATAGTAAATGTTGCAAAAAATAATTTTTTACTGTTGCAAATTTTAAATAAGCCAGGGATTGCCTTTTCTATAGTAAATTATTCAAAAATTCATTTTTTACTGTCTCAAATTTTAATTACGCCAGGGATTGCCTTTTCTATAGTAAATTATTCAAAAAATAATTGTTTACTGTCGCAAATTTTAATTACGCCAGGGATTGCCTTTTCTATAGTAAATTATTCAAAAAATAATTTTTTACTGTCGCAAATTTTAATTACGCCAGGGATTGCCTTTTCTATAGTAAATTATTCAAAAAATAATTTTTTACTGTCGCAAATTATAATTACGCCAGGGATTGCCTTTTCTATATTAAATTATTCAAAAAATAATTTTTTACTGGCGCAAATTATAATTACCCCAGGGATTGCCTTTTCTATAGTAAATAATTCAAAAATTAATTTTTTTCTGTCGCAAATTTTAATTACGCCAGGGATTGCTTTTCTATAGTAAATTATTCAAAAATTCATTTTTTACTGTCTCAAATTTTAATTACGCCAGGGATTGCCTTTTCTATAGTAAATTTTGCAAAAAATAATTGTTTACTGTCTCAAATTTTAATTACGCCAGGGATTGCCTTTTCCATAGTAAATTATTCAAAAAATAATTGTTTAGTGTCGCAAATTTTAATTACGCCAGGGATTGCCTTTTCTATAGTAAATTATTCAAAAATTCATTTTTTACTGTCTCAAATTTTAATTACGCCAGGGATTGCCTTTTCTATAGTAAATTATTCAAAAATTCATTTTTTACTGTCTCAAATTTTAATTACGCCAGGGATTGCCTTTTCTGTAGTAACTTTTGCAAAAAATAATTGTATAGTGTCGCAAATTTTAATTACGCCAGGGATTGCCTTTTCTATAGTAAATTATTCAAAAATTAATTTTTTTCTGTCGCAAATTTTAATTACGCCAGGGATTGCCTTTTCTATAGTAAATTATTCAAAAATTCATTTTTTACTGTCTCAAATTTTAATTACGCCAGGGATTGCCTTTTCTATAGTAAATTTTGCAAAAAATAATTTTTTTCTGTCGCAAATTTTAATTACGCCAGGGATTGCCTTTCTATTGTAAATTATTCAAAAAATAATTTTTTACTGTCTCAAATTTTAATTACGCCAGGGATTGCCTTTTCTATAGTAAATTATTCAAAAATTCATTTTTTACTGTCTCAAATTTTAATTACGCCAGGGATTGCCTTTTCTATAGTAAATTATTCAAAAAATAATTTTTTACTGTCTCAAATTTTAATTACGCCAGGGATTGCCTTTTCTATAGTAAATTATTCAAAAATTCATTTTTTACTGTCTCAAATTTTAATTACGCCAGGGATTGCCTTTTCTATAGTAAATTATTCAAAAATTCATTTTTTCTGTCGCAAATTTAAATTACGCCAGGGATTGCCTTTTCTATAGTAAATTATTCAAAAATTCATTTTTTACTGTCTCAAATTTTAATTACGCCAGGGATTGCCTTTTCTATAGTAAATTATTCAAAAAATAATTTTTTACTGTCTCAAATTTTAATTACGCCAGGGATTGCCTTTTCTATAGTAAATTATTCAAAAAATAATTTTATACTGTCTTAAATTTTAATTACGCCAGGGATTGCCTTTTCTATAGTAAATTATTCAAAAAATAATTTTTTACTGTCTCAAATTTTAATTACGCCAGGGATTGCCTTTTCTATAGTAAATTATTCAAAAATTCATTTTTTACTGTCTCAAATTTTAATTACGCCAGGGATTGCCTTTTCTATAGTAAATTTTGCAAAAAATAATTTTTTTCTGTCGCAAATTTTAATTACGCCAGGGATTGCCTTTTCTATAGTAAATTATTCAAAAAATAATTTTTTACTGTCTCAAATTTTAATTACGCCAGGGATTGCCTTTTCTATAGTAAATTATTCAAAAATTCATTTTTTACTGTCTCAAATTTTAATTACGCCAGGGATTGCCTTTTCTATAGTAAATTATTCAAAAAATAATTTTTTACTGTCTCAAATTTTAATTACGCCAGGGATTGCCTTTTTAATAGTAAATTATTCAAAAATTCATTTTTTACTGTCTCAAATTTTAATTACGCCAGGGATTGCCTTTTCTATAGTAAATTATTCAAAAATTCATTTTTTCTGTCGCAAATTTAAATTACGCCAGGGATTGCCTTTTCTATAGTAAATTATTCAAAAATTCATTTTTTACTGTCTCAAATTTTAATTACGCCAGGGATTGCCTTTTCTATAGTAAATTATTCAAAAAATAATTTTTTACTGTCTCAAATTTTAATTACGCCAGGGATTGCCTTTTCTATAGTAAATTATTCAAAAAATAATTTTTTACTGTCTCAAATTTTAATTACGCCAGGGATTGCCTTTTCTATAGTAAATTATTCAAAAATTCATTTTTTACTGTCTCAAATTTTAATTACGCCAGGGATTGCCTTTTCTATAGTAAATTATTCAAAAATTCATTTTTTCTGTCGCAAATTTAAATTACGCCAGGGATTGCCTTTTCTATAGTAAATTATTCAAAATTCATTTTTTACTGTCTCAAATTTTAATTACGCCAGGGATTGCCTTTTCTATAGTAAATTATTCAAAAAATAATTTTTTACTGTCTCAAATTTTAATTACGCCAGGGATTGCCTTTTCTATAGTAAATTATTCAAAAAATAATTTTTTACTGTCTCAAATTTTAATTACGCCAGGGATTGCCTTTTCTATAGTAAATTATTCAAAAATTCGTTTTTTACTGTCTCAAATTTTAATTACGCCAGGGATTGCCTTTTCTATAGTAAATTATTCAAAAATTCATTTTTTCTGTCGCAAATTTAAATTACGCCAGGGATTGCCTTTTCTATAGTAAATTATTCAAAATTTCATTTTTTACTGTCTCAAATTTTAATTACGCCAGGGATTGCCTTTTCTATAGTAAATTATTCAAAAAATAATTTTATACTGTCTCAAATTTTAATTACGCCAGGGATTGCCTTTTCTATAGTAAATTATTCAAAAATTCATTTTTTCTGTCGCAAATTTTAATTACGCCAGGGATTGCCTTTTCTATAGTCAATTATTCAAAAAATCATTTTTTACTGTCTCAAATTTTAATTACGCCAGGGATTGCCTTTTCTATAGTAAATTTTGCAAAAAATAATTGTTTAATGTCGCAAATTTTAATTACGCCAGGGATTGCCTTTTCTATAGTAAATTATTCAAAAATTCATTTTTTACTGTCGCAAATTTTAACTACGCCATGGATTGCCTTTTCTATAGTAAATTTTGCAAAAACTAATTTTTTACTGTCGCAAATTTTAATTACGCCAGGGACTGCCTTTTATATAGTAAATGTTGCAAAAAATAATTTTTTACTGTTGCAAATTTTAAATACGCCAGGGATTGCCTTTTCTATAGTAAATTATTCAAAAATTCATTTTTTACTGTCTCAAATTTTAATTACGCCAGGGATTGCCTTTTCTATAGTAAATTATTCAAAAAATAATTTTTTACTGTCGCAAATTTTAATTACGCCAGGGATTGCCTTTTCTATAGTAAATTATTCAAAAAATAATTTTTTACTGTCGCAAATTTGAATTACGCCAGGGATTGCCTTTTCTATAGTAAATTATTCAAAAAATAATTTTTTAATGTCGCAAATTATAATTACGCCAGGGATTGCCTTTTCTATAGTAAATTATTCAAAAAATAATTTTTTACTGTCGCAAATTTTAATTACGCCAGGGATTGCCTTTTCTATAGTAAATTATTCAAAAAATAATTTTTTACTGTCGCAAATTATAATTACGCCAGGGATTGCCTTTTATATATTAAATTATTCAAAAAATAATTTTTTACTGTCGCAAATTATAATTACCCCAGGGATTGCCTTTTCTATAGTAAATAATTCAAAAATTAATTTTTTTCTGTCGCAAATTTTAATTACGCCAGGGATTGCTTTTCTATAGTAAATTATTCAAAAATTCATTTTTTACTGTCTCAAATTTTAATTACGCCAGGGATTGCCTTTTCTATAGTAAATTTTGCAAAAAATAATTGTTTACTGTCTCAAATTTTAATTACGCCAGGGATTGCCTTTTCCATAGTAAATTATTCAAAAAATAATTGTTTAGTGTCGCAAATTTTAATTACGCCAGGGATTGCCTTTTCTATAGTAAATTATTCAAAAATTCATTTTTTACTGTCTCAAATTTTAATTACGCCAGGGATTGCCTTTTCTATAGTAAATTATTCAAAAATTCATTTTTTACTGTCCCAAATTTTAATTACGCCAGGGATTGCCTTTTCTATAGTAACTTTTGCAAAAAATAATTGTATAGTGTCGCAAATTTTAATTACGCCAGGGATTGCCTTTTCTATAGTAAATTATTCAAAAAATAATTTTTTTCTGTGGCAAATTATAATTACGCCAGGGATTGCCTTTTCTATATTAAATTATTCAAAAATTAATTTTTTACTGTCGCAAATTATAATTACGCCAGGGATTGCCTTTTCTATAGTAAATTATTCAAAAATTTATTTTTTTCTGTCGCAAATTTTAATTACGCCAGGGATTGCCTTTTCTATAGTAAATTATTCAAAAATTCATTTTTTACTGTCTCAAATTTTAATTACGCTAGGGATTGCCTTTTCTATAGTAAATTTTGCAAAAAATAATTTTTTTCTGTCGCAAATTTTAATTACGCCAGGGATTGCCTTTTCTATAGTAAATTATTCAAAAAATAATTTTTTACTGTCTCAAATTTTAATTACGCCAGGGATTGCCTTTTCTATAGTAAATTATTCAAAAATTCATTTTTTACTGTCTCAAATTTTAATTACGCCAGGGATTGCCTTTTCTATAGTAAATTATTCAAAAAATAATTTTTTACTGTCTCAAATTTTAATTACGCCAGGGATTGCCTTTTCTATAGTAAATTATTCAAAAATTCATTTTTTACTGTCTCAAATTTTAATTACGCCAGGGATTGCCTTTTCTATAGTAAATTATTCAAAAATTCATTTTTTCTGTCGCAAATTTAAATTACGCCAGGGATTGCCTTTTCTATAGTAAATTATTCAAAAATTCATTTTTTACTGTCTCAAATTTTAATTACGCAGGGATTGCCTTTTCTATAGTAAATTATTCAAAAAATAATTTTTTACTGTCTCAAATTTTAATTACGCCAGGGATTGCCTTTTCTATAGTAAATTATTCAAAAAATAATTTTATACTGTCTCAAATTTTAATTACGCCAGGGATTGCCTTTTCTATAGTAAATTATTCAAAAAATAATTTTTTACTGTCTCAAATTTTAATTACGCCAGGGATTGCCTTTTCTATAGTAAATTATTCAAAAATTCATTTTTTACTGTCTCAATTTTAATTACGCCAGGGATTGCCTTTTCTATAGTAAATTTTGCAAAAAATAATTTTTTTCTGTCGCAAATTTTAATTACGCCAGGGATTGCCTTTTCTATAGTAAATTATTCAAAAAATAATTTTTTACTGTCTCAAATTTTAATTACGCCAGGGATTGCCTTTTCTATAGTAAATTATTCAAAAATTCATTTTTTACTGTCTCAAATTTTAATTACGCCAGGGATTGCCTTTTCTATAGTAAATTATTCAAAAATAATTTTTTACTGTCTCAAATTTTAATTACGCCAGGGATTGCCTTTTCTATAGTAAATTATTCAAAAATTCATTTTTTACTGTCTCAAATTTTAATTACGCCAGGGATTGCCTTTTCTATAGTAAATTATTCAAAAGTTCATTTTTTCTGTCGCAAATTTAAATTACGCCAGGGATTGCCTTTTCTATAGTAAATTATTCAAAAATTCATTTTTTACTGTCTCAAATTTTAATTACGCCAGGGGATTGCCTTTTCTATAGTAAATTATTCAAAAAATAATTTTTTACTGTCTCAAATTTTAATTACGCCAGGGATTGCCTTTTCTATAGTAAATTATTCAAAAAATAATTTTATACTGTCTCAAATTTTAATTACGCCAGGGATTGCCTTTTCTATAGTAAATTATTCAAAAAATAATTTTTTACTGTCTCAAATTTTAATTACGCCAGGGATTGCCTTTTCTATAGTAAATTATTCAAAAATTCATTTTTTACTGTCTCAAATTTTAACTACGCCAGGGATTGCCTTTTCTATAGTAAATTATTCAAAAATTCATTTTTTCTGTCGCAAATTTAAATTACGCCAGGGATTGCCTTTTCTATAGTAAATTATTCAAATTTCATTTTTTACTGTCTCAAATTTTAATTACGCCAGGGATTGCCTTTTCTATAGTAAATTATTCAAAAAATAATTTTATACTGTCTCAAATTTTAATTACGCCAGGGATTGCCTTTTCTATAGTAAATTATTCAAAAATTCATTTTTTCTGTCGCAAATTTTTAATTACGCCAGGGATTGCCTTTTCTATAGTCAATTATTCAAAAAATCATTTTTTACTGTCTCAAATTTTAATTACGCCAGGGATTGCCTTTTCTATAGTAAATTTTGCAAAAAAGAATTGTTTAATGTCGCAAATTTTAATTACGCCAGGGATTGCCTTTTCTATAGTAAATTATTCAAAAATTCATTTTTTACTGTCGCAAATTTTAACTACGCCATGGATTGCCTTTTCTATAGTAAATTTTGCAAAAACTAATTTTTTACTGTCGCAAATTTTAATTACGCCAGGGACTGCCTTTTATATAGTAAATGTTGCAAAAAACAATTTTTTACTGTTGCAAATTTTAAATACGCCAGGGATTGCCTTTTCTATAGTAAATTATTCAAAAATTCATTTTTTACTGTCTCAAATTTTAATTACGCCAGGGATTGCCTTTTCTATAGTAAATTATTCAAAAAATAATTTTTTAATGTCGCAAATTATAATTACGCCAGGGATTGCCTTTTCTATAGTAAATTATTCAAAAAATAATTTTTTACTGTCGCAAATTATAATTACGCCAGGGATTGCCTTTTCTATAGTAAATTATTCAAAAATTAATTTTTTTCTGTCGCAAATTTTAATTACGCCAGGGATTGCCTTTTCTATAGTAAATTATTCAAAAATTCATTTTTTACTGTCTCAAATTTTAATTACGCCAGGGATTGCCTTTTCTATAGTAAATTTTGCAAAAAATAATTGTTTACTGTCTCAAATTTTAATTAGGCCAGGGATTGCCTTTTCTATAGTAAATTATTCAAAAAATAATTGTTTAGTTTCGCAAATTTTAATTACGCCAGGGATTGCCTTTTCTATAGTAAATTATTCAAAAATTCCTTTTTTTATGTCGCAAATTTTAATTACGCCAGGGATTGCCTTTTCTATAGTAAATTATTCAAAAATTCATTTTTTTCTGTCGCAAATTTTAATTACGCCAGGGATTGCCTTTTCTATAGTAAATTATTCAAAAATTAATTTTTTTCTGTCGCAAATTTTAATTACGCCAGGCATTGCCTTTTCTATAGTAAATTTTGCAAAAACTAATTTTTTACTGTCGCAAATTTTAATTACGCCAGGGATTGCCCTTTCTATAGTAAACGTTGCAAAAAATAATTTTTTACTGTTGCAAATTTTAAATACGCCAGGGATTGCCTTTTCTATAGTAAATTATTCAAAAATTCATTTTTTACTGTCTCAAATTTTAATTACGCCAGGGATTGCCTTTTCTATAGTAAATTATTCAAAAATAATTTTTTACTGTCTCAAATTTTAATTACGCCAGGGATTGCCTTTTCTATAGTAAATTATTCAAAAAATAATTTTATACTGTCTCAAATTTTAATTACGCCAGGGATTGCCTTTTCTATAGTAAATTATTCAAAAAATAATTTTTTACTGTCCCAAATTTTAATTACGCCAGGGATTGCCTTTTCTATAGTAAATTATTTAAAAATTCATTTTTTTACTGTCTCAAATTTTAATTACGCCAGGGATTGCCTTTCCTATAGTAAATTTTGCAAAAACTAATTTTTTACTGTCGCAAATTTTAATTACGCCAGGGATTGCCTTTCTATAGTAAATGTTGCAAAAAATAATTTTTTACTGTTGCAAATTTTAAATACGCCAGGGATTGCCTTTTCTATTGTAAATTATTCAAAAATTCATTTTTTACTGTCTCAAATTTAATTACGCCAGGGATTGCCATTTCTATAGTAAATGTTGCAAAAAATAATTTTTTACTGTTGCAAATTTTAATTACGACAGGGATTGCCTTTTCTATAGTAAATTATTCAAAAATTCATTTTTTACTGTCTCAAATTTTAATTACGCCAGTGATTGCCTTTTCTATAGTAACTTTTGCAAAAAATAATTGTTTAGTGTCGCAAATTTTAATTACGCCAGGGATTGCCTTTTCTATAGTAAATTATTCAAAAAATAATTTTTTACTGTCGCAAATTATAATTACGCCAGGGATTGCCTTTTCTATATTAAATTATTCAAAAAATAATTTTTTACTGTCGCAAATTATAATTACGCCAGGGATTGCCTTTTCTATAGTAAATTATTCAAAAATTAATTTTTTTCTGTCGCAAATTTTAATTACGCCAGGGATTGCCTTTTCTATAGTAAATTATTCAAAAATTCATTTTTTCTGTCGCAAATTTTAATTACGCCAGGGATTGCCTTTTCTATAGTAAATTATTCAAAAATTCATTTTTTTCTGTCGCAAATTTTAATTACGCCAGGGATTGCCTTTTCTATAGTAAATTATTCAAAAATTCATTTTTTACTGTCTCAAATTTTAATTACGCCAGGGATTGCCTTATCTATAGTAAATTATTCAAAAAATAATTTTATACTGTCTCAAATTTTAATTACGCCAGGGATTGCCTTTTCTATAGTAACTTTTGCAAAAAATAATTGTTTAGTGTCGCAAATTTTAATTACGCCAGGGATTGCCTTTTCTATAGTAAATTATTCAAAAATAATTTTTTACTGTCGCAAATTTTAATTACGCCAGGGATTGCCTTTTCTATAGTAAATTATTCAAAAATTCATTTTTCTGTCGCAAATTTTAATTACGCCAGGGATTGTCTTTTCTATAGTAAATTATTCAAAAATTCATTTTTTTCTGTCGCACATTTTAATTACGCCAGGGATTGCCTTTTCTATAGTAAATTTTGCAAAAACTATTTTTTTACTGTCGCAAATTTTAATTACGCCAGGTATTGCCCTTTCTATAGTAAATGTTGCAAAAATAATTTTTTACTGTTGCAAATTTTAAATACGCCAGGGATTGCCTTTTCTATAGTAAATTATTCAAAAATTCATTTTTTACTGTCTCAAATTTTAATTACGCCAGGGATTGCCTTTTCTATAGTAAATTATTCAAAAATTCATTTTTTACTGTCTCAAATTTTAATTACGCCAGGTATTGCCTTTTCTATAGTAACTTTTGCAAAAAATAATTGTTTAGTGTCGCAAATTTTAATTACGCCAGGGATTGCCCTTTTCTATAGTAAATTATTCAAAAAATAATTTTTTACTGTCGCAAATTATAATTACGCCAGGGATTGCCTTTTCTATATTAAATTATTCAAAAAATAATTTTTTACTCTCGCAAATTATAATTACGCCAAGGATTGCCTTTTCTATAGTAAATTATTCAAAAATTAATTTTTTTCTGTCGCAAATTTTAATTACGCCAGGGATTGCCTTTTCTATAGTAAATTATTCAAAAATTCATTTTTTACTGTCTCAAATTTTAATTACGCCAGGGATTGCCTTTTCTATAGTAAATTTAAAAAAAATAATTTTTTTTCTGTCGCAAATTTTAATTACGCCAGGGATTGCCTTTTCTATAGTAAATTATTCAAAAAATAATTTTTTACTGTCTCAAATTTTAATTACGCCAGGGACTGCCTTTTCTATAGTAAATTATTCAAAAATTCATTTTTTCTGTCGCAAATTTTAATTACGCCAGGGATTGCCTTTTCTATAGTAAATTATTCAAAATTTCATTTTTTACTGTCTCAAATTTTAATTACGCCAGGGATTGCCTATCTATAGTAAATTATTCAAAAAATAATTTTATACTGTCTCAAATTTTAATTACGCCAGGGATTGCCTTTTCTATAGTAAATTATTCAAAAATTCATTTTTTCTGTCGCAAATTTTAATTACGCCAGGGATTGCCTTTTCTATAGTAAATTATTCAAAAATTCATTTTTTACTGTCTCAAATTTTAATTACGCCAGGGATTGCCTTATCTATAGTAAATTATTCAAAAAATAATTTTATACTGTCTCAAATTTTAATTACGCCAGGGATTGCCTTTTCTATAGTAAATTATTCAAAAATTCATTTTTTCTGTCGCAAATTTTAATTACGCCAGGGATTGCCATTTCTATAGTAAATTATTCAAAAATTCATTTTTTACTGTCTCAAATTTTAATTACGCCAGGGATTTACCTTTTCTATAGTAAATTTTGCAAAAAATAATTGTTTAGTGTCGCAAATTTTAATTACGCCAGGGATTGCCTTTTCTATAGTAAATTATTCAAAAAATAATTTTTTACTGTCTCAAATTTTAATTACGCCAGGGGATTGCCTTTTCTATAGTAAATTATTCAAAAATTCATTTTTTCTGTCGCAAATTTTAATTACGCCAGGGATTGCCTTTTCTATAGTAAATTATTCAAAATTTCATTTTTTACTGTCTCAAATTTTAATTACGCCAGGGATTGCCTTATCTATAGTAAATTATTCAAAAAATAATTTTATACTGTCTCAAATTTTAATTACGCCAGGGATTGCCTTTTCTATAGTAAATTATTCAAAAATTCATTTTTTCTGTCGCAAATTTTAATTACGCAGGGATTGCCTTTTCTATAGTAAATTATTCAAAAATTCATTTTTTACTGTCTCAAATTTTAATTACTCCAGGGATTGCCTTTTCTATAGTAAATTTTGCAAAAAATAATTGTTTAGTGTCGCAAATTTTAATTACGCCAGGGATTGCCTTTTCTATAGTAAATTATTCAAAAAATAATTTTTTCTGTCACAATTTTAATTACGCCAGGGATTGCCTTTTCTATAGTAAATTATTCAAAAAATAATTTTTTACTGTCGCAAATTATAATTACGCCAGGGATTGCCTTTTCCATAGTAAATTATTCAAAAAATAATTGTTTAGTATCGCAAATTTTAATTACGCCAGGGATTGCCTTTTCTATAGTAAATTATTCAAAAAATAATTTTTTACTGTCGCAAATTATAATTACGCCAGGGATTGCCTGTTCTATAGTAAATTATTCAAAAAAATTTTTTTTACTGTCGCCAAATTATAATTACGCCAGGGATTGCCTTTTCTATAGTAAAGTATTCAAAAATTAATTTTTTTCTGTCGCAAATTTTAATTACTGTCTCAAATTTTAATTACGCCAGGGATTGCCTTTTCTATAGTAAATTATTCAAAAAATAATTTTATACTGTCTCAAATTTTAATTACGCCAGGGATTGCCTTTTCTATAGTAAATTATTCAAAAATTCATTTTTTCTGTCGCAAATTTTAATTACGCCAGGGATTGCCTTTTCTATAGTAAATTATTCAAAAATTCATTTTTTACTGTCTCAAATTTTAATTACGCCAGGGATTGCCTTTTCTATAGTAAATTATTCAAAAAATAATTGTTTAGTGTCGCAAATTTTAATTACGCCAGGGATTGCCTTTTCTATAGTAAATTATTCAAAATTCATTTTTTCTGTTGCAAATTTTAATTACGCCAGGGATTGCCTTTTTCTATAGTAAATTATTCAAAAATTCATTTTTTCTGTCGCAAATTTAATTACGCCAGGGATTGCCTTTTCTATAGTAAATTATTCAAAAATTCATTTTTTACTGTCTCCAATTTTAATTACGCCAGGGATTGGCTTTTCTATAGTAAATTTTGCAAAAAATAATTTTTTACTGTCGCAAATTTTAATTACGCCAGGGATTGCCTTTTCTATAGTAAATTAATTCAAAAATTCATTTTTTACTGTCTCAAATTTTAATTACGCCAGGGATTGCCTTTTCTACAGTAAATGTTGCAAAAAATAATTTTTTACTGTTGCAAATTTTAAATACGCCAGGGATTGCCTTTTCTATAGTAAATTTTGCAAAAAATAATTGTTTAGTGTCGCAAATTTTAATTACGCCAGGATTGCCTTTTCTATAGTAAATTATTCAAAAAATAATTTTTTACTGTCTCAAATTTTAACTACGCCAGGGGTTGCCTTTTCTATAGTAAATTTTGCAAAAAATAATTGTTTAGTGTAGCAAATTTTAATTACGCCAGGGATTGCCTTTTCTATAGTAAATTATTCAAAAAATAATTTTTTCTGTCACAAATTTTAATTACGCCAGGGATTGCCTTTTCTATAGTAAATTTTGCAAAAAATAATTGTCTGGTGTCTCAAATTTTAATTACGCCAGGGATTGCCTTTTCTATAGTAAATTATTCAAAAATTCATTTTTTACTGTCTCAAATTTTAATTATGCCAGGGGATTGCCTTTTCTATAGTAAATTATTCAAAAATTCATTTTTTACTGTCTCAAATTTTAATTACGCCAGGGATTGCCTCTTCTATAGTAAATTATCCAAAAAATAATTTTTTACTGTCTCAAATTTTAATTACGCCAGGGATTGCCTTTTCTATAGTAAATTTTGCAAAAATTCATTTTTTACTGTCTCAAATTTTAATTACGCCAGGGATTGCCTTTTCTATAGTAAATGTTGCAAAAAATAATTTTTTACTGTTGCAAATTTTAATTACGCCAGGGATTGCCTTTTCTATAGTAAATTATTCAAAAAATAATTTTTTACTGTCTCAAATTTTAATTACGCCAGGGATTGCCTTTTCTATAGTAAATTATTCAAAAAATAATTTTTTATTGTCTCAAATTTTAATTACGCCAGGGATTGCCTTTTCAATAGTAAATTTTGCAAAAAATAATTGTTTAGTGTCGCAAATTTTAATTACGCCAGGGATTGCCTTTTCTATAGTAAATTATTCAAAAATTCATTTTTTACTGTCTCAAATTTTAATTACGAAAGGGATTGCCTTTTCTGTAGTAAATTTTGCAAAAAATAATTGTTTACTGTCGCAAATTTTAATTACGCCAGGGATTGCCTTTTCTATAGTAAATTATTCAAAAAATAATTTTTTACTGTCGCAAATTTTAATTACGCCAGGGATTGCCTTTTATATAGTAAATTATTCAAAAAATAATTTTTTACTGTCACAAATTTTAATTACGCCAGGGATTGCCTTTTCTATAGTAAATTTTGCAAAAAATAATTGTTTAGTGTCGCAAATTTTAATTACGCCAGCGATTGCCTTTTCTATAGTAAATTATTCAAAAATTCATTTTTTACTGTCTTAAATTTTAATTACGCCAGGATTGGCTTTTCTATAGTAAATTATTCAAAAATTCATTTTTACTGTCTCAAATTTTAATTATGACAGGGATTGCCTTTTCTATAGTAAATTATTCAAAAATTAATTTTTTTCTGTCGCAAATTTTAATTACGGCAGGGATTGCCTTTTCTATAGTAAATTATTCAAAAATTCATTTTTTACTGTCTCAAATTTTAATTACGCCAGGGATTGCCTTTTCTATAGTAAATTATTCAAAAAATAATTTTTTACTGTCGCAAATTTTAATTACGCCAGGGATTGCCTTTTCTATAGTAAATTATTCAAAAATTCATTTTTTACTGTCTCAAATTTTAATTACGCCAGGGATTGCCTTTTCTATAGTAAATTTTGCAAAAAATAATTGTTTAGTGTCGCAAATTTTAATTACGCCAGGGACTGCCTTTTCTATAGTAAATTATTCAAAAAATAATTTTTTCTGTCACAAATTTTAATTACGCCAGGGATTGCCTTTTCTATAGTAAATTATTCAAAAAATAATTTTTTATTGTCGCAAATTATAATTACGCCAGGGATTGCCTTTTCTATAGTAAATTATTCAAAAAATAATTGTTTAGTGTCGCAAATTTTAATTACGCCAGGGATTGCCTTTTCTATAGTAAATTATTCAAAAAATAATTTTTACTGTCGCAAATTATAATTACGCCAGGATTGCCTTTTCTTAGTAAATTATTCAAAAAAAATTTTTTTACTGTCGCAAATTATAATTACGCCAGGGATTGCCTTTTCTATAGTAAATTATTCAAAAATTAATTTTTTTATGTCGCAAATTTTAATTACTGTCTCAAATTTTAATTACGCCAGGGATTGCCTTTTCTATAGTAAATTATTCAAAAAATAATTTTATACTGTCTCAAATTTTAATTACGCCAGGGATTGCCTTTTCTATAGTAAATTATTCAAAATTCATTTTTTCTGTCGCAAATTTTAATTACGCCAGGGATTGCCTTTTCTATAGTAAATTATTCAAAAATTCATTTTTTACTGTCTCAAATTTTAATTACGACATGGATTGCCTTTTCTATAGTAAATTATTCAAAAAATAATTGTTTAGTGTCGCAAATTTTAATTACGCCAGGGATTGCCTTTTCTATAGTAAATTATTCAAAAATTCATTTTTTCTGTCGCAAATTTTAATTACGCCAGCGATTGCCTTTTCTATAGTAAATTATTCAAAAATTAATTTTTTCTGTCGCAAATTTTAATTACGCCAGGGATTGCCTTTTCTATAGTAAATTATTCAAAAATTCATTTTTTACTGTCTCAAATTTTAATTACGCCTGGGATTGCCTTTTCTATAGTAAATGTTGCAAAAATAATTTTTTACTGTTGCAAATTTTAAATACGCCAGGGATTGCCTTTTCTATAGTAAATTTTGCAAAAAATAATTGTTTAGCGTCGCAAATTTTAATTACGCCAGGGATTGCCTTTTCTATAGTAAATTATTCAAAAAATAATTTTTTACTGTCTCAAATTTTAATTACGCCAGGGTTGCCTTTTCTATAGTAAATTTTGCAAAAAATAATGTTTAGTGTCGCAAATTTTAATTACGCCAGGATTGCCTTTTCTATAGTAAATTATTCAAAAAATAATTTTTTCTGTCACAAATTTTAATTACGCCAGGGATTGCCTTTTCTATAGTAAATTTTGCAAAAAATAATTGTTTAGTGTCTCAAATTTTAATTACGCCAGGGATTGCCTTTTCTATAGTAAATTATTCAAAAATTCATTTTTTACTGTCTCAAATTTTAATTACTCCAGGGATTGCCTTTTCTATAGTAAATTATTCAAAAAATCATTTTTTACTGTCTCAAATTTTAATTACGCCAGGATTGCCTTTTCTATAGTAAATTATTCAAAAAATAATTTTTTACTGTCTCAAATTTTAATTACGCCAGGGATTGCCTTTTCTATACTAAATTTTTCAAAATTCATTTTTTACTGTCTCAAATTTTAATTACGCCAGGGATTGCCTTTTCTATAGTAAATGTTGCAAAAAATAATTTTTTACTGTTGCAAATTTTAATTACGCCAGGGATTGCCTTTTCTATAGTAAATTATTCAAAAAATAATTTTTTACTGTCTCAAATTTTAATTACGCCAGGGATTGCCTTTTTCTATAGTAAATTATTCAAAAAATAATTTTTTACTGTCTCAAATTTTAATTACGCCAGGGATTGCCTTTTCTATAGTAAATTTTGCAAAAAATAATTGTTTAGTGTCCCAAATTTTAATTACGCCAGGGATTGCCTTTTCTATAGTAAATTATTCAAAAATTCATTTTTTACTGTCTCAAATTTTAATTACGAAAGGGATTGCCTTTTCTATAGTAAATTTTGCAAAAAATAATTGTTTACTGTCGCAAATTTTAATTACGCCAGGGATTGCCTTTTCTATAGTAAATTATTCAAAAAATAATTTTTACTGTCGCAAATTTTAATTACGCCAGGGATTGCCTTTTCTATAGTAAATTATTCAAAAATAATTTTTTACTGTCACAAATTTTAATTACGCCATGGATTGCCTTTTCTATAGTAAATTTTGCAAAAAATAATTGTTTAGTTTCGCAAATTTTAATTACGCCAGGGATTGCCTTTTCTATAGTAAATTATTCAAAATTCATTTTTTACTGTCGCAAATTTTAATTACGCCAGGATTGCCTTTTCTATAGTAAATTATTCAAAAATTCGTTTTTTACTGTCTCAAATTTTAATTACGCCAGGGATTGCCTTTTCTATAGTAAATTATTCAAAAATAATTTTTTACTGTCGCAAAATTTTAATTACGCCAGGGATTGCCTTTTCTATAGTAAATTATTCAAAAATTCATTTTTTACTGTCTCAAATTTTAATTACGCCAGGGATTGCCTTTTCTATAGTAAATTATTCAAAAATTCATTTTTTCTGTCCGCAAATTTTAATTACGCCAGGGATTGCCTTTTCTATAGTAAATTATTCAAAAATTCATTTTTTTCTGTCGCAAATTTTAATTACGCCAGGGATTGCCTTTT